>JZKD02S1792279.1:320088-342653 GCA_000966675.3 Picea glauca | reverse complement strand
ATATGCAGCAGCCACAGGGGTATGAGGTCAAAGGGAAGGAGAATTTGGTATGCAGGTTGAAGAAGAGCTTGTATGGCCTAAAGAAATCTCCAAGGCAGTGGTATTTGAAGTTTGAGAGGTTTATGATAGAACAAGGTTATAGTATATGCCATTCTGATTACTGTGTTTATTTTAAAAGGCTAGAAAATGGAAGCTATATTATCTTGCTATTGTATGTAGATGACATGCTTGTTGCAGGGTCTAATATCTAGGATCTAAATATGCTCAAGAAGAAATTAGCCAATTCATTTGCGATCAAGGATTTGGGTGCTGCAAAGAAAATCATTGGCATGAGAATAACAAGAGACAGAAAAAATCTCAAATTGACATTGTCTCAGGGTGAGTACATAGAGAAGGTGTTGGAGAGGTTTAGAATGCAGAATGAAAAACCAGTTAGTACACCTTTGGCCATCCATTTCAAATTAACTAAGGAAATGTGTCCCAAGACATAGGAGGAGATAGAATACATGTCCACAGTCCCTTATTCATTAGCAGTTGGCAACTTGATGTATGCAATGGTTTGCACAAGACCAGATATTGCACATGTAGTGGGAGTTGTGAGAAGGTATATGAACAATCTAGGTAAAGAACAATGGGAGGTAGTAAAGTGGATTCTTAGGTATTTGAGAGGTACTATTACTCATGCATTATGTTTTGGAGGTTCAGACACTTTTCTACAGGGATATGTTAATTTACATATGGCAGGTGATAAAGATAGTAGGAGGAGCACCACAGGGTATGTTTCTACTATAGGTGGAACAATAGTAAATTGGATTTCGAAACTGTAAAATCTTGTTGCACTTTCAACAATAGAGGCAGAGTATGTTTCTCCTACAGAGGCTAGTAAAGAGATGATTTGGTTACAAAGGTTTATGGAGGAATTGGGAAAGAAGTAGGAGAATAACAGGTTGTACTATGACAGTGAGAGTACCATTCATGTTGCAAAGAAATCAGACTTCCATTCAAAGACTAAGCATATATAGTTGAGGTACCACTTCATACTATCGGCCTTGGAAGATGGACATTTGAAGTTGGAAAAGATACACACTAGCTAGAATCTTGCAGACATGTTAACAAAGAGAGTAACCAGGGAGAAACTGAGTTCCTGCTCAGTTTTAGTTGGTCTTCAAGAATGAAGATGAAGATGAGAAATTTTCCAGGTCCAAGAAGGTTCAGAGTCCAACATATACAACAGTGGTGGAGTTGTTGAGATTAGTCTCCAAGTGGGAGATTGTTGGTTGTGGAGCCTGATTGTCTCCTTGATTCAGAGGTCTTTTACTTTCAACCATGTTTATACCCCATCAAGTATTTACACCCCAGAAGTATGTACACTCTTCCATACGGGGGAGTGCAGAGGGGGGGTACCTCCTCTGCGGGGTCCGGGGGGGCTATCCTCCCAGCTGGGGGCAAGCGGGCCCCCAGTGGGGGTTCGGGGGTGAAGCCCCTGAAGCAAAAATTGCCTTGTAAATGTATATTGTAATTTCATTGTAAATGTGGACCATTCATTATAAGGTCGCAGATCTAACGGTAGAAATTATATTAGGGTTTTTTCCCTAGAAGGCAACCCTCTTTTATGAGGGAAATGTATTGCAGCTATGGTTGATGGAAAATATTGTATTCTGAGAGAGGATACTATGAGAGAAAGAAGAGAAATTTATAGTGGGTTTTGCTATAGGTTGTATCCCTTCATTTGTTGGATAATAATAAAGGAAGGACCTGGCAATTTGTTTGGTGGACATAGCCCACACTGGGTGAACCACATAAATCTATGTCTCTATTGTATTGTGTATCTTCTATGTTTTGTTTCCGCATTTGTTTTATTTTTATTTCTCCGCGGTCTTGTTTTTCTAACAGCCTAGAGCACAAGTAGAAGCAGAGGAATAGAGCAGTCGAAAACACAAACCAATGAAAGTGTGGAGATTGAAGAACGAGACCCAACTCTCCCAATGCCACACACAATCACAACGGTCCACATAAAACCGAACATGCTGCAATGGATGAAATAGTGGGACAGACACCACTGAAGGATTTGGACCACATTCAATTGGTCTTGACACAGATGTCGTCAAGGGAACTGTACAAATTATAGGTTAGCATCGACCATGAGATGCAGTCTCGGGCACATAAGAAATTAATTGAGATACATAAAGAAACAAAGCAATGGGAAGCGTTGGAAAAAGAGTACGGGCAGGCCAAATCACAGAATCAGAAGGAGATGGAATAGAGGAATGAGTTGGAATGCAGAGTGGGAGAAATTTTTGGGAAAATTCCAAACACTGCGGAAGGAAATGAACTCCCATCCATTGAAAAGATCGACCAGTAGGAGATTGGGGATCTCTGAGAATAGCTAACGCGAACGACTCCACCAACAGTAAAGCTAGAAAGGTGGCAGGCAAAAACAACGCAAATAAAGGAGATGGCAAAATAGGTTAGCACAACAATTGAATTGCTCGAGAAAGCGGTGCAACTTTGGACAATATTGGA
Organism: Picea glauca; assembly: GCA_000966675.3. Classification (NCBI taxonomy): domain Eukaryota; kingdom Viridiplantae; phylum Streptophyta; class Pinopsida; order Pinales; family Pinaceae; genus Picea; species Picea glauca. The sequence goes on along the minus strand of JZKD02S1792279.1, from coordinate 340,130 downwards.
GGAGAATCCATAGGTTCAACGTTGGGACCAAGAAGATGAAAGGATCAATGCAACGATCCAAGAACTCAAGAAGAAGAAAAATATCATACCAATCCCAGAACGCGTAAAGGGGATGAAAGAAATGAAGAAGATGCATGTAGAACTCATCACTGCGCAGACACAAAAATAGGAGCGGTAGGCTCAAATAGAACCGTTATAGGAATGGGTAGCAGAAGTACTTGCAAAGGAAGAAGCAGATAGAGCATAGATGATGCAAACCTAGGTAGAATGTGCATGACTACTGAGTGACGAAGTGGTCATTCAGGTAGTCGAAACCATTAAGGAGAAGACCGCGCAGGCACTGACAACAACAAAAAATCTAAGGGAAAAGTTCCAGATGATCACTAAAGAGATCAAGGCATCTCAGAAAGATTAAGGTGACTCTCGATGAGTCAGATGTTAGTGTTGGGGGCCTGTTGGTAGCAGGTTGAAATGGGAAAGAAGGCGTGCATGAAGAAGAATGACAACTGGAAGAGAAATCGTGGGAAATAAGGTGTGCACGAAGACGAATGACAGCTGGAAGAGAAATCATGGGAAAGAAATCATGCAAGAGGAAAACAACAACTAGCAAGAAGCAAAACATGCATGCATGCAAGAAGGAGGTGACAACTGGAAGGAAGTAGTGAACACATGTCGAGAAGGAATACCTAACGACAGAAAATTTAGGGTTTTTGGTAAGAGTTTTTGTGTAAACGGCTGAAGAGCCCAATAGATATAAATATAGGAAGCATGTATCAAAGAAAGGTAGGTTCGACAGTTCAAAGTTCAGAGATTCGAAAGTTCAGAGATTTTGCGAAGGTTGAGCTTCCATTTATGTAATAATTTGATAAGAGACTTACTGGGAATGAGAGAGCGAAGTGGGAGGTAGACCTTGAGGATCAGCTCGTAGGATGAGGATCCTAGTGCGGTCTAGTTTTCCTCACAGATATCTTGGCGATATAAGAAGAATTGTAAGCACGAGGTGCGAGAATTGCAGAAATATCATAATAAGATAGCCAAGAGCCAAATCTTTGTGGACGTAGCCCCGGGAGGGGGTGAACCACGGTAATACCTGTGTGATGTGATGAATGCATGCATATCTCTGCTTACTTTTGTTACTTAAATTCTAAATGCGATGAATGAATGAGTTAGTATTTTTTTTAGTTCATTTATGTTACACTATTGAATTTCGAAGTTTAGATAATAGTAAGTTGTAATATAAATCATAAGCAATGGCTCAGAATGCAGACCCCCTATCTCCTATTCAATTGTAGGTTGTAAACACCTGAGTCTTACAACCACCCATAAACTATATCTGGGGTGATACTATGCAGTACATTCTATGTGTTGTGTTGCCTTCTGGTTCACCAGAAGGGCCGATAGTTTTAGGCTTTATTGGTACCTTGAAAGATACGAACCCCGGGTCGGTAGTGCAAAGTTGTTCGGTAGGGTAAATACCAACAACATTGATATAAAAATAGGGGGCTAGATTTTTTTTCTATGCAATCACGCTCTACTCCATTAAAAATGAACTTTTTAGGACCTTGCTCAATGTCTTAGTTATGCAAGATAAATTATATGCCAATTTTATGCATCTTCTTGTGTTTATGTGTGAGGTTTTTAAAAGGTTAAATATGTTGTGTACATAAATAAAACAACAAAATAACTTGCAGCAAATAATAACCAGCAAACACTCACAACAAGAACAACATGATAAAGGAGTTCACCCCCAACTGGGCTACATCTCCTTGAGCCTCCATCAATGGACTAGGCTCTCTGGGATTAGTTTGTCAAATATTCTTTTACAAGATACTGCTCAACTCCAATGGATTTACTGACTATACCATTGGTTTCAAAATACATAAAAACCGCAAAAATGACTATTAGATCTCTGAAAATAGACCATGGCTCATCCGGGCATGACCTCTTCTACATGGGGCCTTGAGCTTCCCAGAGCTTCCTTGTGGAAAAAACACCTGTAAAAGTCCTCAAATGGATCTGAAACCTGTCCCAATGTGTTCATAGCATAACAATTAGTCAAAAATGACTATTCAGTCATAGAAAATAGACTTGGGCTCATCTGAGCATGACCTCCTTCAATGGTGGCCCTAAGCTCCCTAGAGCTCCCTAAAACTTCAAAGTAGAAAACCTTACAAAATAAGTCTCCAAATGCCTTTGAAAACTATGTCAATGGATTCAGAACATCCAAAAACCCCTAGCTGGGCTTTTTCAACACCTCATTTGGCCAAAAGGTGAAGAAGTTAGCCTCCTGGCATTTTCCTCCTTCAAGCTTGTTGTCTCTGGTTCGCCAAAACGCACCTCCTGTGTGAGTAACTTGGCTTCTGGGCATTTCTCATGCCTAAACACAGCACACACGCGCATGTCCACAAAATGTACTAAATTTTCAAACAGTTAAGGAACTAATCCCCCAGACCGCGGAGGTTTTGGGCGCATGGGGGGCCATATGGCCACGTCCCAACGCTAATTTAGGGCCCGTTAGCAACAGTTAATGTGGTTGCAACAAGTGTCTAGGTGTGTGCGGGGTTAACCCTCCATGGTTGTGACAAGTGTCAAGTGTAAGGTAGAGATTCGTTTTAAAAAACCTGTGTAAATCTACGTGAGTTAGGCTCACATGCATAATGCATATAATTCGGGGGCTGGGGCTAAGCCCTAGCCCGGACCCTGCGCTAGCTTAACCATAGCACAAATTTAAAACAATTTGAAATTGTTATATGTTAAGAAACAAATGCGTGGTGAGTTGGTTGTTTAGAATTTTCTAAATCTTTGAACTTGTGTGGGAGGTCGAGGGTTCAAATCCCACAGACTCCATTAACTTTTACACAAACCAAAACAATAACACGGTGCCACATGGCAGCCCATGCCTGGGCCATGTGGCACCTTCCAATTTGCCAATAAAGCACCACATGTCATCACATCATTTGCCCAAGAATATATTAAATCAAAAATTTCCATGTCACCACTTGCCACATCAGCACCTTTCATTTCATCACTACCATGTGTGCATTCGTACCCCTACCACGTCAGCCTCTACGGATTGTACGGACTATACAGTCAACAACTTTTTTTGCCTGTTTGGTAAATCGAACAGATTGCGATATCTCACTCATCCGATGTCCGTTTGAGCCCGTTCAAAGTGCGCTGGGTTCATGACGATGAGGGATACTCACTTGTTTGTTTTGAGGTGAGTCTGAACACTTTCATTTTTGGGCTAAATTTTAACCACTGGTCCATATTTTGATCACACCTTCCATTGAAAGGCTTTTGGACCCACAAAAGCTGATGATTATCTGTCTAAGCTTCAATACTCTTCTTATTCCAAGTTCTATCAACTGATTCTACTTGAAAAGTCTTTTTGACAATCACCTGGATACCTTGACATGCCTTGCACTGCAACTGGCTATGTCCCTCAACCACTGTCCTCTGGCTGCTGCTGACCCACTGTTCTCCTTGTTCTTGGAATACTATCAGCCTTCCCACTGAGAATCAAGTCCCTCTTGTGAATGCTTTGGCGTCAACATAATTCTTTCTACAATGGCTACAAAAGATTTCCTGCGACATCTTGTCACAAACCAAGAAAACCATCAATCTTGAAAACAATCTTAATACAAGACTGAAAATGATGCCAACAAAGTCTTTTTGTTCTTCAAACAAATGGCTGCATCTTGTACTTCATCAAAGTACATGGATTTTTCCTGCATCTTGGTGTACTCAATATTGACTTACAAGCCAACAAACACCATTGACTAAACATAAGTTGGATAAACATGATCGACACAAAATGGTCATCAAGACAACATCGACACAAGTTGAGACTCATTTGAAACATATTGACATTCATGATACACAATCATGTTACAATCATGAGTCATTCATATTGAACTATCACCAAGTTCACTGTTTACACACATACAAAATCACATGCATGTGCATAGATCTTCAACTCTCCTTCAAGTACAAACATAAGTACATAAACCCAAAAACATGTGGGTACATAAGAGCTGAAATGAAAAGCTATAAATGGCTGCAACAAGTGAGTATCATACCCATCTCTTACATCCTCTTGGAAAAGTTGTGCAATAACAAGACTGCCTTCAAAAGAATTGCATTCAAATGCAACTTGCATCATACAAGTTGTGATAAACTGCTGCAACTTGTCATACTCTCAATATAAATGCATACATAAGGCTAAAACATGCATATACAAACAAAGAAATGCAAACCTTACTTATTCAAGAAATCTAACCATTTCTTACCAAGCCAATTCAATGGTGATTTTTTCTGTTGAACATCGTCTTCTTGTGAATCATCTTGACTCACATCGATGATGGAATCTCCTCTTCCATTCTTTCCAGTCTCTTTATCCATTTGCTTCTTGTGCTATGGATGAGTGGTTGGATGCAATGTCCAACATTGGTCAATGATATGACCCCTCTTCTAGCAGTGAGTGAAAATCTTTTGCATCCTCTTTTCAAGTTGCCTTTGCTTGGAAAGTTTCCTGAATGTAGTCAATCTTTTCCAAGATCTTGAAACATGATGGTTATCTAAACCACAATATGTACATGGACTTTTGCTACCATTTTTACATGCAAATTTACCATGCTTATCATAATCAAAAGCAACTGATTTATAGGCAGAAATATACCTTGAACATTCACCTTTATCGGCTTCTTAAGGAGGTGAATTTGAAGAGTTAATAGCTCTCTTTTGAAGACCAACAAATATGTTCTTGTCCTCATGGCTGAAACAACTCTCTTGTTTCACACATTTGCATTCATCTTGAACAGATACTTTGCATGCTTGAGGGATTGAACTTGCAACAAAAATTCTTGAAAATTCACCTTTATCGCCTTCTTGAGGAGGTGAATTTGAAGATTTACTAGCTCTCTTTTAAAGACCAACAAAGATGTTCTTGTCCTCATGGCTGTCACAACTCTCTTGTTTCACACATTTTCATTCATATTGAACATAAACTTTGCATGCTTGAGGTATTGAACTTGCAACAAAAGTTGTTCTTGGAACTGTTTCCCTTGTCTCCTCAACTTTGGAATTTGCTCCATCTTTTTGTTCATATCCAAGACCCCTATACTTGGGCCTATCCTCAACAACAATAGGCTCAAAAATGCCTTGTGCATGCTTGCCTAAATCTCTACTTTCATAGCCCATTTTTAACAATAACTTGGACCCTATTCCTCTAGTGTGATTTTCAAAAACACCAAAGCATTCATCTTGAGAGGAATTTGAAGAAAAACTAGCATTACATACCTCATGTTCATGCATGTACTTGGTAAGGGTTTCCTTTGCCTCATGGAGTTGAGTCTCCATCTCATGTAACTTTTCAAGAAGCTGGTGCTTCTCCTCCTTCATGGCCATCGACTACTCTTGAAGGACAATGCTCTCCTTTCTATCTTCCCACATCTCTTGCACCATATTTCTCATGGTTACAAATGAATTCAACATATCTTTGTCAAATAACTTGGTTAATGAATATGTATGAGAACTATCAATGTTTGAATCTTCCTCCATCCTTCCAAGATATCAAACTTCAACACAATACTTGGACAGATACCAACAACTAAATCTCTAGCTATCAATGGAAATCACATGAGGAAAACTATGCTCTGATACCACCTGATATGAAAATAGGGGGCTGACTTGTTTTTCTATGCAATCACCCTCTACTCCATTAAAATAAACTTTTCGGGACCTTGCTCAATGTCTTAGTTATGCAAGATAAGTTATGTGCCAAGTTTATGCATCTTCTTTTGTTTATGTGTGAGGTTTTTAAAAGGTTAAATATGTTGTGTACATAAATAAAACAACAAAATAACTTGTAGCAAATAATAACCAACAAACACTCACAACAAGAACAACATGATAAAGGATTTCACCCCCAACTGGGCTACATCTTCTTGAGCCTCCATCAATGGACTAGGTTCTCTGGGATTAGTTTCTCAAATATTCTTTTACAATCTGTTGCTCAACTCCAATGTATTTAATGACTGTACCATTGGGTTCATAATACATAAAAACCCCAAAAATGACTATTAGATCAATGAAAATGGACCATGGCTCATCCGGGCATGACCTCTTCTACATGTGGCCTTGAGCTTCCCTGAGCTTCCTTGTGGCAAAAACAATTGTAAAATTACTCAAATGGATCTAAAACCTGTCCCAATGTGTTCAGAGCATAACAATTAGTCAAAAATGACTATTCAGTCACAGAAAATAGACTTGGGCTCATCTGAGCATGACCTCCTTCAATGGTGGCCCTAAGCTCCCTAGAGCTCCCTTAAACTTCAAAGTAGAAAAACCTACAAAATAAGTCTCTAAATGCCTTTGAAAACTATGCCAATGGATTCATTACATCCAAAAACCCCTAGCTGGGCTTTTTTGACACCTCATTTGGCCAAAAGATGAAGAAGTTAGCCTCCTGCCATTTTCCTCCTTCAAGCCAGGGATGATTTTAAGGATGGAAAATTATTTTAAAATATAGAAACCTTGGCGAATATTTCTAATCTTTCATATGGAAACTATAATTTTTTGGCGATATGTTTTTAAAAATATTCAAATTTCTAAGTATTTTATATAGTTTTTATAAAATTTTGGCGATTTTTAAGGTAAAATAATTTTATCCTATAGAATTTAGGCGAATCATTTTTAAAATAGCGAATCTCATTTTTGGAAAAACCATGGAAAATTATCCCATGAGAAAAATTTATCCCCTAAAATCATCTATGCTTCAATCTTGTTGTCTTTGGTTCGCCAAAACGCACCCCCTGTGTGAGTAACCTAGCTTCTGGGTGTTTCTCATGCCTAAACCCAGCACACGTGCGCATGCCCGCAAAACATGCTAAATTATCGAATAGTTAAGGAACTAAGCCCCCAAACCGCGGAGGTGTTGGGCACATGGGGGGCCATATGGCCACATCCCAGTGCTAATTTAGGGCCAGTTAGCAACATTTAATGTGGTTGTGACAAGTGTCCAGGTGCGTGTGGGGTTAACTCTCTGTGGTTGTGACAAGTGGCAAGTGTAAGGTGGAGAGTCGTTTAAAAAAGTCTTTCATGAATCTACGTGAGTTAGGGTCACATGCATAACACATATAATTCAGGGACTGGGGCTAAGCCCTAGCTCAGACCCCGCCCCAACTTAACCATAGCACGAATATAAAACAATTCGAAATTGTTATATGTTAAGAAACAAATGTGTGGTGCGTTGGTTGTTCGGACTTTGCTAAAGCTTTGAACTTGTGTGGGAGGTCTGGGGTTCGAATCCCACAAATTCCATTAACTTTTACACAAACCAAAACAATAATACGGTGCCACGCGACATCCCATGCCTAGGCCACGTGGCACCTTCCAATTTTCTAATAAAGTTCCATGTGTCATCACATCATTCACCCAATCATATATCAAATAAAAAATTTCCATGTCACCACTTTCCACATCAACACCTGACATGTCAGCACTACCACGTGTGCGTTCGTACCCCTACCACGACGGCCTGTACAGACTGTATAGTCAACAACGTTTTTTACCTATTTGGCAAATCGAACAAATCACGATATCTCACTCATCCGATGTCCGTTTGAGCTCGTTCAAAGTGCGTTGAGTTCGTGAGGACGAGGGCTACACATCTATTCATTTTGAGGTGATTCCGAACACTTTCATGTTTGGGCTAAATTTTGACCCTTGGTCTAGATTCTGATCAAACACACATCCACTTTTCTAGTCGGACATCATAGGGGACCCACAAAATCTCTGTCATTCTAGAAAATTGCTAAACCTCCCTCCTATTCTAGGGGGAGTTCCTAGTCTTGCCAAGTCATCAACTCCACCTTCTCACACCCCTCTGAGTGCTACTGTCTTGGGATTATCTTTGCTTGGTCCCACTTTACTTAGGTCCACTTCCCAAGGTCAACCGTCCACTCACTCCCCTTTACAAGGAAGCCAGGGGAAAACTTCTTCCCAAGGGGGAAGTACCACCCCACCTAGCCCCCCTCGTGGGTCTGAGACACACAACACTCACACCATGGATGGAACTAACCCTCCTCAATGGTTAGTTAAACAAACCATGATAGAAATTATCCCTCCACTACCACCTCAGATGCCATACTTGGCTTCCCTCAACATAACATATATGACTAAGCTCACCAATGATCCTATATTGCATGACCCCACATGGCCCACAATGCCTACCAAAATCCCCTCAGACATCCCCAAGTTTAAAGGAAAGGCGGGAGATGACCCAGCCAACGATATCATGAGCTTCCACTTATGGTGATATTCAAACAACATCATGGACGACTCTGTTTGATTGAGGTTATTTCAGCGCACACTCATTGGCCCATCAACCAAGTGGTATGTAGAAAACAAATCTGGGTCCCATGTGACCTTTGAATCTTTGGCCTAAGAATTTTTTACCTTCTTTCAACTACCAATCCGTCATGACAATGGTCTCGAACTTCTCTCATAGTTTAAACAAACCTCCTCCACACACATCACTGACCACATTCACAAATGGCATCGACGACGTAGTCTATGCAAAGATGAAGACACCAAGCAACAATGCCTCAATTGGTTTCTCAAATCACTTGTTTCCCTTCTTTCCAAGGATGTGGCCGCCACCTTCCCCTAGTCTGAAGAAGAATCCATCAACAAGGCTCAACAGTTCAAACTCATTTATTCACATTCAGGATACTTATATATGATACCGCCTGATGCCTTGAGACACATGCCATTCAGCCAGGACAAACCTAGGATGTCTCACTCCGTGGATGGATTGATTGGTACCACAACACACCACAATCCATACCCCCCACAACCAACTATGTATGGTACACCTCCATATCCATTGGTATATAGAGGAAACCCTTACTACCCTCCTCCCCCTTATCAACAACCATACCCTGTTTCCCTCCCTCCACCCATAAGTGGACCCCCATCGACACCCATGATGCGCCCAACTATTCAACCTAGTTCTGGAAACACCTCTACCTCTGCTTACACCCTAAGCACTAGTGAAAATGCCACACCTTCCTATGTACCTTACAAATCATTGCCACAACATAATCTGTACTTCCAATTTCCTAGTCCTCCCCATCACATTGCTTCTCCACAAGGACAACCACACGCTGGGTTTAACTTTGTTCATCCCTCTTTTGTTCAACAAGTCCACAATTTCTAACAACTGAACACAGAAAATCCAACCCATCAGTAGAATAATGCGAAAAAGAAAGGAAAAAACTACAACAATAATAATCCAGGACTAGGAGGGAATCACCCCCAACAAAACCAACCTGCCAGGGGAAACTAGAATCAGGGGAACCAGAGCCCCCAAGGGGGCAATAATAACAAATGCCCAAGGAAGAATAACAAAAGTATTCTAGCAATATTCCCTTGTGCTCTTTGTGGTGAATATGGCCATTATACTCACAATTGCCCTCAAATCATTGACTTTAAATGGATGAAAGAATCTGGAAATGTACCACGTCCCCAAGCACCACTTGTCCCTCAACAGGCCCCACAACAATATGTGCAGCAACCACTCCCAACTGTGTTGCAAAAACCCATTCCACACCAAGGGGTGATGAACACCCAACATGAGATACATCCTACCCCACCACAGATGGGACAATATTCCAACCCGAGCACTTTTGTAGATTGTACTATCCTCCTCACTAGTGAGGAAGAAGTTCTTCTACAAACGCATAGTTGTCAATACAACACACCCTCTGACTCAGCTCCCACTACCTTGGAAGTAACCCCAGTCATAAGAGGACCACCTTTGATGATTCCAAGCCCTAATATTGAGATACCCCTTCGTATTCCTTGCATTCCATTGCGACGAAATGTCAACAACCCTCAGGCTACGGTGGCCCACAATTATAGTATGGTCGATGACTTGGCACAATCTCCCGCTGCCATGTCAATTTTAGAAGTCCTTCAAACCTATCCTACCCAACGAAAGTCATTACTTTCTGCACTGGGGGAAGTCGACTCTGCTAACACACAACTCATCACCTTCCATCTTGATAGTGGGGAACCCCGTCTCCCCATTCTAGTATCTTTCTAGATACCGGTTAAAATCTGAAACATCACAGTGCATCGCTGCATCATTGATGAAGGTGCATCTACATGCATCATGTCCAAACCTGTATGGAAGAAACTTGACTCCCCCGAGCTTATACCATCCACCATCACCCTCAGAGCTTATGATGGGTGCCCATCCTCTCCTGAAGGGCTCTTTCAAAATGTCCCCATTGAACTCGAGGGCAAGACTATCCTCATTGACATTGAATTTATTTACACTCTGCTCAATTACAACATCTTGTTCGGACATAGCTACATGTATGTAATGAAGGCTATGGCCTCTTCTGTGTTTCACACAATAATGTTCCCCCACAATGGGCAGATCGTCACTATCGACCAAGTATCACATTATGAGCCCAACCCTTCCTCCAACATTGATAACATCCTACCCTTTGTCCACACTAATCCTGATGCCGACCCACTCATCGATATGGGTCCATGAATTTTCAAAGACCCATCCTTACTAAGGAAATACCATGGAGCACCACCACTCATACATCGCTCAACACAAGTATGTTTCATCTCATCCAATGGAACAGAAACAAGAGATACCCTTCCTCCCACAAAAGCTTCCTTACTATCTGACGTCCCACTCGTCGTAGAGCCCCCTCCTTAGGCATCCTTTGAGAACTCTTCAGCTCCCCCTGTTCCCGATTTCACCCTTTCCTAGGGCCACATCTTGGTTTGGGAGACAGTCCCCCAAGCCATAACTCAAATCCCCTTCTTTTACCCCACACCGAGCGTACAATCTTTCCAGGTAGCCGCAACGCTCACCCTTCCCAATATGGTGCTGGAAATTCCAGTATGGTATCTACATCCACATGCGATGGTCCCTCAACCATCCCTCCCTCCCCAAAAAGAAGGAATCCCGATGTAAATTCCAATACTTAATCCAACCACACCACCCTCACCCCCACTCACTAGCACCACTTCTACAGCTCGGGGAAGACGAAAGAAGAAAGATCCCACCGCTCCACTTACCCCATGAGTTCAGCCTCCTTGTGCACTATGCGAGAAAGAAGGACACCCCACCAATAAATGCCCATCTCTTCCTGAGCTACATGATTTAATTCAACTCCCTCGGGCAATGACACCACTCGTGACTACCTCCAACACTACCATTGCATCCCCTAATACATGTAGCAAAGGGCTGCGAACCAAATTTGCATGTGCCATCTGTTTCGTGTATGGCCATTACACCCACCATTGCCCGACATTGCCTCAATTTCGGAAGACACTAACGACTTTTTTCCAGATATTTCAATAAGAACCCCCTCCATTCAGGTCATCTTAACCACATGTCACTGACATCCACTATGTCACAACCTCAATCAATGAACGAATGAGATGTCTTTTATCTCTATGTGAATCGCTAGATCACTTCACCTATGAGTGTCCTACGATTATTGAATATAGGTGTCGTCAATTGACCCCTATTCCCAATCCTCCCATCACCACACCTTTAGTGACATTAGTCATCCCCCTTGTTCCCTTTCCAGATAGGGGTTATATATTCTCTCCCAAACCTGAGGCACTTCCCACTCCTCCATGGTTCATAGATAGCCTAGAGGAGGATTTTCCCCCAAATCCCCCCAATTCTCCAATCCATTTCCCCATGTAAATATTACACCCGACTACCATTTTCAACCCACAATATCTTGACATTTGGTTTATGTCAAGCTAGCCATCGTAACCCCCTTGCATCATTCCCCCTACTTGTTTTCCACCAGAATCCAAATACACGATGACATTCACCAATGTTACTCCCCTAGATCCCCTATATTCTCGATAGTTCCACTACGACAAAGACATCCTCAAGGAATTAACTACCCTCGATTGCTCATGGGATCCGCTCCATCACAGAGATCTCTTTCTTTCAAAGGAATCCTTTACGCCTCCCGAAAAAACCCCCATGTACGCAATTGAAACCAAAGCTTTTATTCCCCTCATGGCATATAGATTGGTTCAATAACTCTATCCCTGCTCCCGATGATTTCGAAGAAGGCAACATGGCCAACATTTCCCCCATCGTCAAAATAAATATTTCCATCAAACCTAAAATCATAGAGGAAATCACCATAGGCGTCGCATTCTCTCCTGAAGTACTCATAGCTTACAAAGCTCTCTTCTAGGAATACTGAGACATTTTTGCCTAGTCATACACAGAGATGCCCAAGCTTGATCCCTCTATTGTCGAGAATCGTATAGATGCATGGCCTAATATCACACCCATATGACAAAAGCATCATCCATTACACCCTTCCAAAGAGACAACCATCAAAGACAAGATTGGAAAATTACGCGTTGCAGGGTTCATATACCCCATCGAATATATGTCATGGGTCTCCAACCCCGTCCATGTTAACAAAAAACAGGGCATTATCCGCGTTTGTATAGACTTTCGTGATCTCAATCACACATGTCCCAAAGACAACTTTCCAACACCCTTTATCGACCAAATTATCAATGATTGTGATGATCACGAGGCTTTGTCCTTCGTGGACGGTTTCTCTGGCTACAACCAAATTCAGATTCACCTAGCCGACCAATATAAAACCAAATTCACTACCCCCTGGGGAAATTTTCCATATCGTGTCATTCCTTTTGGCCTCAAGAACATTGGTGCCACTTTTCAACGTGCCATGACATACATTTTTCATGATTTGGCTCAAATCATCCTTGCCTATGTTACACATCAATATTACTCGATTTGATAAATGCCGCATGTTCCTCTCAACTATCATAAGTGTCACATGTTCCTTACAACTGTCGCAAGTTGTTAGCGATACTTCTTGTATAGGGGGGTAGAATGCATAATAAGGGTTAAAAACCCCTTTGTCCAAAGTTTTGGGCGATTATGCGCCCATGGTAAGCAACGAGCAAGTCTGAGTGGTCCAAATTCGCGCGCCCAGATCAACGATGTGCGTTGGATTCCGGATCCCCCTTGCCTTCCGACCTTTAAGCAGAGGGGGGGGGGGTCCGGAATCCCATGTGCAGCTTCCCGACGGCCACGATTGAGGCGCCCAGATCAATGGTGCTTATACAACCCCGCCCTTCTCAACTGCCCTGTAATTAACCAGTGTGGGCCCTATACCCATCATTTCATCCTCCCTTCTGCCTTTTCCCTGCTTCCGTGTGTCATCCATTCATCTCTCCTCTTTGGTCCGCGTGGTCCTCCCATCTTCTCATCATCCACTCACCGCCTGCCACGTGTCCTGTTCCTCTCCACGTCAGCCTCTCACCCAAAGGTGAGTTATTTCCTTCCGTCATCCTCCTCTCATCGCATCACTCCTTTTACACCCGTATAACCCGGCACGAACATTCCTGTTATGCACCTCATCCTCCACGCTGGCCTCCATACCTGTCCCTCAAGCAATTTAGTTATTCCAGGTGGCAGTGCGAGAAGTCATCCAGATCCTGAAGTGCTGAGTTGGCTGGGACATTCTCAATCCTAAGAAGCAGTTATTGAAGCGGTTGGTGGTGGTTAGATATCATCTCTGCCATAATGGGGGCGTCCTACAATGAATTAAAGGCACGTCTATTCGCCGATGTAACTGTCAAAAGATCTATCGCGTCTGCCACAAGTTGCACGATTAGTCAAAGACTGCGGCTGCAGAGTGTCAGAAGCCATGCACATGCAAAGCTTTCAATGCAGTTTCTTGGTTCCGTTGTTGTTGTTGTTTTGAGTATATGTAGGCATTTTTTCCATTTTTGTATCTATCGATGGTAGAGCTAAGCTCTCGACTGTAGAGTCTCAACGACATTCTGGTCTCCTGGTTATGCCTCTATGTTTCAGACTTCTTGGTTTATGAAAAACAGTTCTTCTTTTTTACATCCTTGTTTTATCTCATGCCGGAGTGTTCACAGTTGAATGATTCATGTGGATTGTTACAGTTATGTTATGATAAAGGATTTGTCGTGGCATTTTTGTACTCTCTGGTTTTCAGTGTTTGAACATTAAGGGACTTTGTGTTTGAATTCTTTCTTCTCCAGTCTGTGATGAACCTGATGTTTATTATAGACCTCTGCATCCTTCTTGCATAATTCTTCCACCTGCTCGCCCCTTTTACTACGGCTCACTGTTTGAAGTTTATAAAGGCCTCACTCGTTCATGCATGCCTGGTCTAGTTTCTGAGTTGATACCTTGTTGTTTTGAGTTTTTCTCCATTTGATCACCCTTTAAACAAATCGTGACATTAATCTGATGGGCATCGGGCTCTACTCCTGCTAGCAATCCAGGGGTGACCTCCGATAGCCAACATCTCTGGCGCCATTGCCGGGGATGAAATTGAAGATCTTCCCTGGGCAGAACGACAAAGATTAACTGATTTCTGAAGGTGCATCAGATATCAAAACTTGAAGATTTCTACTGTGCACCTGGCGACTCCACTGTGACGACTCCGCTGGGGAGAACCTGTTCTATCAACTGTGGCTTCGAGAGGCAGACATACGAGGTCAAATCCACATTTGCCTTTGGCCACACCAGAAGCAGACTTGGAAGCGGTGCGCAGAAAGGGAAAGAGAGTTGCAAAAGAAGTTTTTGTCGATGAAAAAGGTAATATGCCCTCCCCTTCTGTGAGAACTTCATTTTCAAATTCTCAGTTTCCTAGTCGTCCTTCCTTTGAAGTTTCCCGTTTTATGAACTTTGGGAGTGTTCCTGCTGAGTTTTCCCCTCCTGGTCTAGTATCAGAGGGAGATATCCTTGTCACTCCCCCCGTAGGAGGTTTTATTACTCCTCCTTTAATTACTACTGCTGCACAGAGAGAAACACTTGCACACTCAGGTCCCTTAGACTTCTCTCTGTTTTCCCCATCGTATTATGTGAGGACCTCTCTTCCTTCCTCACCTGTTCACACTCCATCTCCTCCGAGTTCTCCTCTGCTCAACATCCCTATGGCTGGTGTTAATCCCCCTCCGAACAGAATGGATGCCATAGTCGTTGCTAGATACGCTCCTTTGATTCTTCCTCAGCCTTTGAACCCTGTCCCCGCTTGATACTATTTGAAGTATATGCCCAAGTTCAGTGGTGAGGGAGATGTGACTGTTGAAGAGAACCTGGCTGCCTTTTACAGCTATGCAGACAACCTGAATATTGAGAATGAATATTTCTAGATGAGAGTCTTCATCCAGAGCCTAGACGGTGAAGTTAGGAAGTGGTTCAGGGGACTGGCCCCAGGATCCATAGCTGGGATTGAGGCTCTGGATCATGTTTTCCTAAGACAGTGGGGGGATAGAAAAGATTACATATATTACATGACTGAGTTTGGGTCCCTGAAGAAGCAAGAAGGGGAGTCTGTCTTGGACTTCTCCAAAAGATTCAATAAGATGTATAACAAGATTCCTGCAGAGATAAAGCCTTCTGAAGCCTCTGCTCAAATTTCATATGCCAGTGCATTTGACCCTGATTTTTGTCTCATATTAAGAGAAAGGAGAGCCACCTCTTTATCTCAGATGCAATATGCAGCTGTAGAAGTGGAATCCAACATGTTAGCAGCTGACAGACTGAGAAACTAGGCTGACACAAACAGAAGAAAAGGAAAATCAGAAGCCTCGACCTCTGAGTCCAACATCTCTGGCCCATCATTGTCCCACCCTCAAGTGAGTGAGCTAGCTCAAGTAATGAAATTTCTTAAATAAGAGGTGGAGATATTGAAGGTGGAAAGGAGGCAGATATATAAGGGCCCTTGGAACACCGAAAATAAAGGAGGTTTCAGGAGACCAAACAATTTTTCTCCTCCAACCACGCACAAAGAGAAGGAAAGAGACAGGGATGACCAAAGGATTCAGGCCCCCTTTCAGAACAAATTTATAGCTAATGAAGAAGAAAGACAACCAGATGAGCTTGAGCCTAAAATCCACTCTGTAGAAGTCACTCCTCTTTTCCCCCATCTAACTCAGTCAGCATACGAGAAGTCTCTCATGAATAGTTAGCTAAATGAATTGAGCAAGGGAGACAAAGCTGGCGGTGGCCAAGATAGGTATAACCTGATATCAGACAAGAAGGTAGCAACACCTGATGTTCCTGAGTCATCCACTAGAGCAAAGAAGCCTACTGACGAGGTAGCAGACAACCACAGAGGTAAGAAGGCCCAACCTCTCTCCCCTATCATTCAAAATCATGCTCCTGAGATTAGAGAAATTCCAAAGCTTACATCTTCCTTTAATTTCGAGCATGAAATCCAAAAGATCAGAATCCCTGTGCCCCTCACCGAGTTAATCAAACATGGGGAATTCAAAAAGCACTTCTCCGACCTGTTGAAATCTGAAGCCTCTATTCCTTCCACAGACTGCATAAACCTCCAAGATGAAAGGCCTGTAGTGGTCCTAGGTCCCATGGTAGAGGATAGAGATGATTCATCCCCTCCCTTATACACCTCCCTGAACATACATGACAAAGTGCTACATAATTTCTTAATGGATTCAGGGGCCTCCCACAACCTCATGCCTAAAGACGTCATGGAAGAGCTAGGATTAGAAGTCACCAAAGCCTATCATGACCTCTATTCCTTTGACTCCAGGAGGGTACAATGTTTGGGAGTTATTAAGGACCTGGTGGTTTCCCTGTTTCAGCTACCCATGAAAAGTATGGTCATGGATATAGTGGTAGTTGATGTTCCCCCCAAATTTGGCATGTTGTTGTCAAGGTCTTGGATTAAGAGACTGGGAGGGACTTTACAGATGGATCTCATGTATGCCATTATCCCGGTCTTTGGGGGGGAACATAGGAGATTGTACAGAGAATCCCAGCTAGCCTACATAGTCAGTGATGAAGCAAACCCCACTAATCATCCCATCTATGCCTTGGACACTGACTTAGGATCTAGCTTATTGCAGGTCACTGATGAGCCTAAGACCCCTTTGCAGATCAGAAAACAATTCAGTCCTGATCAAGGGATGCCTCCTTCAACCACCTCTGTTTGGAAGATGTTCTTTGATGGAGCTTCTTCTAGTATAGGTGCAGGTGTCAGAGTGGTATTCAAGTCTCCTTCTCAGGAAACCATATCACTGTCATACAAGATGGAATTTGAAGTCACCAACAACGTGGCAGAATATGAAGCTCTGGTCCTGGGATTAAGGGCTGCAAAGGAAATGGGAATCAGGGAGATGGCTGTATTCGGGGATGCAGAATTAATTGTCCAGCAGGTCAAAAATGCCTATCAGACCAGGCACCCTCGCCTCAAGAATTACAGGAACGAGGTATGGGATTTAATTGATAGTTTCTTCCTGGATTTCAACATCTCTTTCATTCCAAGGGAAGAAAATGCTTCAGCCGACTTTCAAGCCTTCTCAGCTAGTTTGTTCGAAGCTCCTACACTGCCCGATGATAGATCAGAAGTGGAAGTAAGATACAGACCCTCTGTGCCAGACAATGTCAAACATTGGAGGGTATTTGAAGATGATCAGGAGATTGAGAAATTCCTCCAATCCATCGAAGACTTCTCTGCATTGCATATAGATGAGGACCCTGATGAGGAAACTAACCACCACCCTGGGAAGTTGTTGAATAAAGTTGCTGATCATCAGATTATTCAACTGTCGGGCAATCATATACCATGAGGTCTGATCCCATTAGAAAGATTGTTCGACGGGAACGATGTGGCTGTAAAGGGCAGAATTTCGGGTGATGATGCTGATACGACTGAATGCAACATAGGCACACCAGAGGAACCCAAGTTTGTCAAGCTATCGAGGAGTTTGAATGAGGAGCAGAGGATCGGATATACTGATTTGCTGAGGGAATTTGCTGACGTGTTCGCATGGACCTATGAAGACCTTAAGACATACGACACGTCAGTCATAGAGCACAAGATCCCATTGAAAGAGGAGGCTAAACCTTTCAAGCAGAAGCTGAGACAGATAAATCCTACTCTGTTACCTGTCATGGAGAGGGAGGTAAAAAAGCTGTTGGATGCCCAAATCATAGTCCCCTTGAGATACTCTAGTTGGGTAGCCAATTTGGTCCCAGTAAGGAAGAAGAGCAGAGAGATCAGACTCTG
This sequence comes from Picea glauca, assembly GCA_000966675.3. NCBI lineage: Eukaryota > Viridiplantae > Streptophyta > Pinopsida > Pinales > Pinaceae > Picea > Picea glauca. The sequence continues at coordinate 322,005 of JZKD02S1792279.1, read as the reverse complement.
TGTCGATTTCCGGAATCTGAATAGGAGTTCAAGGAAGGACAATTACCCCCTGCCCAACATGGAACATATATTGCAGAGGGTCACTGGTGCGTCTCGGATATCTATGATTGATGGCCTTTTCGGCTATAATCAGATATCATTCATGCCTGAAGATAGTAAAAAAACAGCCTTCACCACCCCCTGGGGCACATTCATGTATGCCAAGATGCCCTTCGGATTGATGAATGCAGGGGCAACGTTTCAGCGAGCCATGGACATAGCCTTCATCGGTGAAAAGGATGAGTTTGTGGTGATTTACCTAGATGACATAACAGTCTTCTCCAAGACTGATATAGAGCACCACTGCCACTTGAAGAGGGTTTTCCTGAAATGTCGTAGGTTTGGCCTTTCCCTAAATCCCAAGAAATCATTGTTTGCTATGCAAGAGGGGAAACTATTAGGCCATATAGTCTCAGCAGAGGGAGTGAGGATTGATCCTGACAGGGTAGAAGCAATTCAGGTCCTGTCACTTCCCATATCTAAAAAGGAGGTCCAAGAATTTCTGGGAAGAATTAATTTCCTGAGGAGGTTTGTCTCAAATTTTGCTGAATTGGTGAAACATATCACAGCCATGCTTAGGAAGGGCCATGAAATAAAATGGACTGCTGAACCCAGGAAGTCTTTTGACCAAATAAAGAAAGCATTGACCGAGGCTCCTGTGCTGATCAGTCCAGATTATTCTAAAGATTTTATGATATTTTCCTTTGCTTCCTTTGATACAGTAGTGATAGTTCTGTTGCAGAAGAACGATCAAGGGCAAGAGCAGCCTATTGCCTTCTTTAGCAAGGCGCTGAGAGATGCAGAACTCTGATACAAAATCATGGAGAAACAGGCTTATTCCTTGGTGAAAGCTCTCAAGGCTTTCAGGGTCTATGTCTTACACTCAAAGATCATAGCATATGTCCCTTCAACTTCTGTGAAGGACATTCTTATACAGCCGGACATAGATGGAATAAGAAGTAAATGGATCGCCAAGATCCTAGAATTTGACCTGGAAATTAAGCCTACCAAGATAATAAAAGGGCAGGGTTTGTCCAAGCTCATGGCCGAATCCAATTATAAAGCATTGGAAATAAATTTTATCAATGAGCAAGCTGAATCATCCAACAGGGGTTCCCAAAGCACTGTGCCACTATCAGCATGCCCCTGGTACAAATATATCTTGTATTTCCTACAGGAGTTGAGACCCCCTGATGGGATGGAAAAAGGCAAGGCATGAGCTTTAAAGCTTAGAGCTGTCAGGTATTGTCTTATTGGCCAAGCTTTGTATTGGAAAGACCCCTAGGGGATAATACTACTATGTCTGGACCCACAGCAGGCCCAGAAGGTTATGAATGATTTCCATAATGGTCTCTGTGGAGGCCATTATTTTTGGAATACCACTGCTCACAAGATCCTTCGGGCTGGGTACTACTGGCCCACCTTATTTCCCGATGTCTGCAGGGAAGTTAGAGCTTGCATCAAATGCCAGAAATTCTCAGGGAAGCAGCAACTCAAATCCCTGCCATTGAATCCTGTGGTGGTCTCAGCACCCTTTCAGCAGTGGGGGTTAGACTTTATTGGGGAAATTCATCCTCCCTCAAGTGGCCAGCACCGATGGATTTTGACAGCAACCGACTACTTCACTAAATGGATAGAAGTTGTCCCTACCAGAAGCACTTCTCACAAAGTAATCATCAGCTTCCTGGAGGACATCATAGCTAAGTTTGGCTGTCCTAGCAAAATTGTCACTGACAACGCTTCCCCATTTCGGTCTAAGCCTATGATCAAATTTTGTGAACAGTTTGGGATTTCACTGATTCACTCCACTCCCTACTACCCTCAGGGAAATGGACTGGCAGAGTCCTCTAATAAAAGTCTAATCAAGCTTATCAAAAA
>JZKD02S1792279.1:302027-319698 GCA_000966675.3 Picea glauca | reverse complement strand
TAATAAATGACTCCATAGCCCAACAAAAAAGGCACTAAGTCTGCAAAAGAGTTCTTAGAGCATCGCAGGGATGACTCTATCCCCCATGGAGCCAAATGTTAGCGATACCTCTTGTCTAGGGGGGTAGAATGCATAAGAAGGGTTAAAAACCCCTTTGTCAAAATTTTTGGGGGATTATGCGCCCATGGTAAGCAACGGTCAAGGCCGAGCGATCCATATTCGCGCGCCCGGATCAACGGCGTGCGTTGGTTTCTAGACCCCCCTTGCCTTCCGGCCTTTAAGCAGGGGGGGGGGGGTCCGGAATCGGGGGCGCACCTCTCCGACGGTCCAGATGAGCGCGCCCGGATCAACGACGATGAAGACCATTACGGACCCCCCCCGCCTTTCTACCTTTAAGCAAAGGGGGGGGTCCGGAATCCCATATGCAGCTTCCCGACAGCCACGATTGAGGCGCCCAGATCAACGGTGCTTATACAGCCCCGACCTTCTCAACTGCCCTGTAATTAACCAGTGTGGGCCCTATCCCCATCATTTCATCCTCCCTTCCACCTTTCCCCTGCTGCCGTGTGTCATCCATTCATCTCTCCTCTTTGGTCCGTGTGGTCCTCCCATCTTCTCATCATCCACTCACCGCCTGCCACGTGTCCCGTTCCTCTCCACGTTAGCCTATCACCCGAAGGCGAGTTCTTTCCTTCCGTCATCGTCCTCTCGTTGTGTCACTCCTTTTACGCCCTTATAACCTGGCACGAACATTCCTGTTATGCACCTCATCCTCCACGCTGGCCTCCATACCTGTCCCTCAAGCAATTCATTTATTCCAGGTGGCAGCGCGAGAAGTCATCCAGATCCCGAAGTGCTGAGTTGGCTGGGCCGTTCTCAATCCCGAGAAGCAGTTATTGAAGCGGTTGGTGGTGGTTAGATATCGTCTCCGCCATAATGGGGGCATCCTATAATGAATTAAAGGCACGTCGATTCGCCAATGTAATTGTCAGAAGATCTATCGCGTCTACAACAAGTTGCACGATTAGTCAAAGACTGCGGCTACAGAGTGTCAGAAGCTATGAAGACGCAAAGCTTTCAATGCAGTTTCTTGGTTCCGCTGTTGTTGTTGTTTTGAGTATATGTAGGCATTTTTTCCATTTTTGTATCTATCGATGGTAGAGCTAAGCTCTCGACTGTAGAGTCTCAGCGACATTCTGGTCTCCTGGTTATGCCTCTGTGTTTGAGACTTCTTGGTTTATGACAAACAGTTCTTCTTTTTTACATCCCTGTTTCATCTCATGGCAGAGTGTTCACAGTTGAATGTTTCACGTGGATTGTTGCAGTTATGTTATGATAAAGGATTTGTCGTGGCATTTTTGTACTCTCTGGTTTCCAGTGTTTGAACATTAAGGGACTTTGCGTTTGAATGCTTTCTTCTCCAGTCTATGATGAACCTGATGTTTATTATAGACCTCTGCATCCTTCTTGCATAAGTCTTCCACCTGCTCGCCCCTTTTACTACGACTCACTGTTTGAAGTTTATCAAGACCTCACTCGTTCATGCATGCCTGGTCTAGTTTCTAAGTTGATACCTTGCTGTTTTGAGTTTTTCTCCATTTGATCACCCTTTAAACAAATCGTGACATTAATCTGATGGGCATCGGGCTCTGCTCCTGCTAGCAATCCAGGGGTGACCTTCGATAGCCAACACAAGTGTCGCATGTTGTTCACAAGTGTCGCAAATGTCAAACAAAGCATACTGCCATGATGAAGACACCAAGGAGACACTTAGAATACCTCATACATCTGATTTGAAGGAAGAGGGATGATTAACTGAAGTCAAGAATCTCTTTCCACCTGAAAGGAGATCTTAAGCTAGGGTTTTAAAGGAGAGTGCTCCCCTGCATCAGCCTTAGGAGCGTTGGTGCTCCCCTACAAGGTGTTGGGGAGCGTTATAACAACAAATCACCCCTCTAAAAGAGTGCTACAAGCCTTTGAAGTGCTGACACTCCCCTTGAGCCTACCAAGGAGAGTTATAACACCCTGATGCCCTTTTTGAGGGAGCGTTGTCTAATGTGGGGCAGTAGTTGATCTGTTGAGGAGAATAAGGGGAGGATATTTCAAGTTTGGAAAGCAGTTGCATTCTAACTTCTATTTCAATCAAAAGATCCCTGATCTAAGGAGGGAATTCCTCAACCTACCCTAAAGATACCTCAAGAGGTTAAGCCTCTCTTAACCTATATAAGCAGGTTCTATGATGGTGGAAAGGGGGAAGAATTGCAAGCATGAACCCTATGATCTCATAGGAAACACACAATGAACTGGAGGAGAGTAATCAGTGAAGTTGCTGTCATCCGGATCGTGGACCTTTTGAGCAAGGGTTAGACAAAGGGGACTTGATGAAGCTATCGCATTCGCATCCACGGTTGTAAGCTACTTTTGTCATTGTTCTCATTAATATGACACGCTTGGCCTGTTTCTTTCTAGTTTGTGTTTGATCTTACATGAAATTATCATTGATAGATAGATCTATTTTCAAGCTAATATCAATAGAGTAGGAAGTGGTTGTACTATTGTTTGTCTACAGGGCTCATCGAGGAGCGAAAGATTGGAGCTCAACTCGGAGCGTGCAGGGACAAATGTCGGTAAAAAGGTACTTCTGTTCTCCTTCCTCCTCATGCATTAGTTTTTATAGATCAGAAAGGAAGTCAGTGTCCACGTTAAGCGTCTTTTCTCTTAAGAGTTAAGAGTCTAGCTCTCAAGAGGAGATCTACCTGTCCGCAGGGAGATTTTCCTTCAACAGAAACTGGTGACTCGATTGGGGAGTCTCGAATCAAAAAATTTTGTTTTGATTTCTCCTCATAGACATTGTCTTACCCCTTGATTGTTTTCAGACCTGGTTCACCCCTTTTTGATTGATTTCATGAGCTGATTGAATCCCTACCCCATTACACTCAGCTTGATTGTCGTGACTAGACTGCAATTTTTGTATTTTTTGACATTTTTAGGAGATTTTTGAATCTGGTGCCCCTGTGCCTATGTTAATAGAGCTCCAACGCTCCCTGAGTGCCTTACACAGAGAACTATAATGCTCCTTTCCCTTTACAACAGAGCGCCAGCCCTCTTTTGGCCAAAAAACTTTCCAGAATTGCTCTTTCCAGGGTCTAATCTCTGTGTTTCACCTGCTGAGCCTCTCTGTGAATCAATGCTTCTTCCTTTTCAACTTTGACATCTTTCTTTTTGAAGAAAAAATACCTTGTTGTTTAGATTTTGTAGCTTTCTTCATTTTTGTTGAGTTTCTCTGCTGATTGGGAATTTGAAACCAATGCATTTTTGTTCTCTCCTTTTTAACTGAGCGAGAAACTCTGGTGAAGGACATCAAAAGTCTACGGATCTCTCCATTTGGTTTTAGTCGAGGTCATTGTTCTTCTACATTTCTTTTGGTGTGAAGTTATTGATTTTTGTTTTCTTTTACTTCTTGTTTTTTATCACAACAAGAGGGTGTATTGTTTGTACGAAACCTGCTTGTGTTTGTCTGAGTTTCCTTGATCCAAAAGGATAATTGGTAGGAGAAGTGTTGTTTCGAATTAATCATTATTCATATACAAACAATAAAGAGACATATTCATGATTGATTTTGCATATTAGAAGGCATTCCAAAAAGTTTTAGCACCGCATCGGATTTGATTGAAGAAAATTCATTTGAGGGCATTCCTTATTAGTGCTTGTTAGTGAAAAGAACTTTCTCTCTCTCCCTTAAATAGATATTCATCGAACAAAAATGACTGCTCATCATCTTTGATGCATTTTTTTGGGATTGAGTCATCATTCCATCCGTTTCACTTCCATGCACCCTTTTTGAGTAAAGAATGGCTATAAAATCAACACTAATTAAAAAATATCTAGAACATTTTCTTTTCTAGGATCCTCCACCAACAATAAACTAGGACTAATACTTTGGATTAGGCTGTGAGAATAACTCTCCAAAGTTTCCAAAACAAACATTAGCATCCTGACCTAGGGAGAGTCAAATCCAATTGTCGTATAAGTCTGCCTGGGATCCCCCTCTCGCATAGGGGTTATGCATGAGGTCGCATTCGGGAGAGCTATGGAGATTATCCCTCCGTGGTTTGATTGATTGTAGTGGTTAGATCATGTTATGGGGATTGCTTAAAGGTATACCCACAAGGTTGAGTGGAAGCCTTTCAAGCTGATTTCGGGCTAGATACCCTGCCCGTACGTTCGGACTAGACTTTCGATTGTTCCTGCCCAGGGACTGACTGTGAATTGGTAACATCAGTGGCCATAATCTTTAGGGTCTTACACAAGGTGAAAGTGAAGGGAAGTCTCACTGTACCTAGAGCAGACATTGGTCAAACTCACTCGGGCTCCTTGGAATGTAAATCTACAATTACTGCGTGGAAAATTGCACCAAGGTGTAAGTCTGTTAAGCAGGTTTCCATTGTAACTGTTCCACCATATCCCCGCTCCTTCTTGACTTGATCACGCGACGTTGTATTTCATCACCAACTAGTACGGTCATAGAGAGAAGGTCCTGTTTGCTTGGTTGTGATTCTTAGATTCTATTAGCATATGTTGTTTCTTTTTGATAGTTGGCCATAGATCTTTTTTGCCGACTCTTTTTCGCCAACATCGACCCTCCACGCCATTCATGGAGGCTGCAGGGACTTCCTCTAGAAAATATGGAAGGGAACACCCCTTTACCCCCTCATTCTATGGAGGAATCTTCTCAACAGAGCGAGGCTCAAGACACTACAACTTCCCAAGAATAATTTCCCACTCCTTTAGAGAATTTTTGAATTTTTTTAGAGTCTCCAGAAGCTTTCTGCATTCTAGAGGGATATGAGCGACGTGTTCTCCAACTGAATTCAGTCAGTGAATTTGTCTTCGTCAATCCTTCTGACATTCCGACTAGGTCTCATTCAAACCCTTTAGCCGATGACCCCTTTTGGACCGCAGAAATTGTTCGAAGTCCACCGTGCATGGTGCAGGATATTTATGGAACAGGGATGGGTGCTGACACACCTATCACCTACACCATACCCTTAAATCATTTTACCGGTACTACCATTTTTTCAGCCACACCATTCGTTGGTCTGAACATAGCGTCCATTGGCTCGAGGTCTACCTTTTCTCTCCAGATGGCCCATTCTACAATGGTCCCTCACATTCCGACTATTCCTGCTGGTAATGCGGTGGTTAGCCAAGCTGTCATTGGCACACCTGTAACACCTAGACCTTCATCATCACTCCCTTTTGGGTACAAAGCACTGAATTCTTCCATTTCCACTACTACCCAAGTTATTCTGGGAAGTTCCATACCTATCCAACAACCCGGAGGGACCGATCTTGGTGGTCCTAATCCATTCAGCAGCACCGATCAGTCGTCTACATCTGGCTCCCAAATTCTGGGAACTCTACTTCAAGCTAGGGGGAATCCTCCCACCGGAGGAAAAATTCCATTTGGAGGGCACCCTCATGCTCAGGGGCAACCTCAATCCAGAGCTTACCATCAACCATATAGAAATCCATAGTTCTCAGGGGGACACAATCCTCAATCTCCACAACAACCTACTTATGGACAGACGCCAAATCTATCTTATAATCCTCAAAACCCATCCAGTTATCCTCCGCTCGCACATGTTTCTCAAAACACCTCAAATCCTATGTACCCTGGTCAACACCAACCTTATACAAGAGGGCCCACTAGTTACAATTATCTGCATAACCCAGTGTATGGCCCTACTGGTGTCCCTATGCCACGTGCTTCTTTTCACGAACATCCCTTTTCCAGGATATATTGAATTACCACGTGATTCTTTTCACGAACATCCCTTTTCCAAGATATATTGAATTACCACGTGCTTCTTTCCACATAACATCCCTTTTCCAGGAAATCCACAGTTCTCAGGGGGACACAATCCTCAAGCTCCACAACAACCTCCTTATGGACAGACGCCAAATCTATCTTATAATCCTCAAAACCCATCCGGTTATCCTCCGCTCGCACATGTTTCTCAAAACACCTCAAATCCTATGTACCCTAGTCAACACCAACCTTATACAAGAGGGACCACTAGTTACAATTATCTGCATAACCCAGTGTATGGCCCTACTGGTGTCCCTATGCCACGTGCTTCTTTTCACGAACATCCCTTTTCCAGGATATATTGAATTACCACGTGCTTATTTCCACAGAACATCCATTTTCCAGGAAATCCACAGTTCTCAGGGAGACACAATCCTCAAGCTCCACAACAACCTCCTTATGGATAGATGCCAAATCTATCTTATAATCCTCAAAACCCATCCGGTTATCCTCCGCTCGCACATGTTTCTCAAAACACCTCAAATCCTATGTACCCTGGTGAACACCAACCTTATACAAGAGGGCCCACTAGTTACAATTATCTTCATAACCCAGTGTATGGCCCTACTGGTGTCCCTATGCCACACCAGTATTACCCATAGGTTAACCAAAAACTACCTTTCCTAGAAACTCTAGACCTCCCAGACTTGTCTTGGTTGACGAATGATCCTATTTTTCGTTCTTTGATTTGGCCAGCTATTCCAGCTAAACTTCCTCCCGATATTCCAAAATTCGACGGAAAGTCCGGAGAAGACCCAAACAACCACGTGATGAGTTTCCATTTGTGGTGTTCATCCAACTCCCTCATGGACGATTCTATACGTTTTCATCTTTTTCAACGAACGCTTACAGGTTCTGTAGAAAAATGGTATATTGAATTACCATGTGCTTCTTTTCACGATTTCAACTCTCTTGCCATGTCCTTCCTCACAGACTTCCAACTACCCATTCGATACGAGATGGGTACCGAACTATTGACCTCCCTTCGTCAAACAACCTCTGTACATATCTCCGATCATATTCATGAATGGAGACGACGACGAAGGCTAATCAAAGCGGTCATTCCTGACCAATTATTAGTGGAATGGTTCACCAAATCACTGTTACCCCAGATTGCTCATGATGTTGCCATGGGTGGTGTAGTCACCGAGGAAGAAGCTATTGCCCGAGGTCAGTACTTAGAATTAGTTTATTCACAGTCTGGTACTCTGTACGAGTTGATACCGAATGCTACCCATGCCACTAATGATCCATCCAAACCATCGTCTACCTCACACGCGGATGGAGTTATTGGCTCCGTCAAAACCCAATCTACTTCCCAGTCAACTGGAACAATCCCGCGGTCTACTCCGATGCCTTCTCCCAGTTTGACCGCACCCTCTTCTACCCCCCCTTCAAACTCAGGCCTCTGAGGTGAATGCGGTCCAATCAACCCCTTCACAATAACCTGGGGGCAAGAAGAAAGCAATAAATAAACCAAAGAAAAAAAAAACAACGAACAACCAAAAAATCAACCTCAAACCCCTGCTACTGGGAAACAACCACAACGGAAACGAAAATTCCCATGTCTCATTTGCGGTGATGATCACTACACTCGAGACTGTCCACATCACGATGAAGTGGCCAAGATCTTTAAAGGAAATTCACAACCCGCTGTGCTTACTCAGCCTTTCCCACAACAACAATATTTGGTTTCTCAAATCCCCACCCCAGGGGGCAGTTCCAACCAATCCCATGATGAGGCCTCGACAAGTGCCCACATTTACATGTTTAAAGGGGTCAATCTGACCACTAGCACTGTGACATATGACACACCAGTTAAACCTGATAAGCCTAAGACTACTAACGGTTCTTCGCCGGACCCGTTACCATCTTCTGTTAGTCCTCCGTCTGCTAGCCCTCCATCTGGGCCACTTCAGATTGAGAAACCTTTGTTTGAATCCATTTTACGCCCTCCTAAGAGAACTATCCGGAAATCCACCTTTAATCCTAGTTCGTGGGATGCCCAAAACTACAACATTGTTGAAGATTTGGCTCAAGCACCATGTGCTATGTCCACTTTAGAAGTTCTACAACACTGTCCCAGCCAACATAGAATGCTCTTAGCTGCCATCGGTGCTTTTGATCCTGAGTCATCAAATAACCTCACGTTTAATCTGGATGATCATCAACCCTGACTCTCTCACCAACTAGCTTTCCAAATTGATGTTGTTGTTCACAGTCAACAAATCCACCGAACTATATTAGATGAGGGAGCCTCTACTTGTGTCATGTCTTTAGCTTGTTGGAAAGGTTTAAAATCACCTACCCTTAAAAAATCCCCTACGATGTTACGTGCTTTCGATGGGCGAGGTTTTCATCCTCACGAACTGTTACAATCCTTAGCCGTTCAGTTGGGAAAAAAACTATTACTGTTGATGTCGAGGTGTTGGATGCCCCTGTCGATTACAACCTACTACTTGGAATAAGTTGGTTCTATGCTATGACTGTCGTCGCCTTGTCGATGTTTCGATATGTACAATTCCCCCATCAAGGAAAAATTATCACTATCGATCAACTTGATTTCTGTACACCCGACGCTCACGTCCATATCACCAACAACATTCCCTTTTTGGGAGACCACCCAGTTACGTATGAAAGCATTGGTGTTGGCTTATTGAAAGATTCTAGCCTTATGGGTACCTTCCCTACACCACTTCCACCCACCACACATCATATTGCCACCGTCAATTTGATTTCAACTATTCCTTATCAATCTTTGGAATCATCTGATCCTTGGATTGTACCTAGTCTTATGGAATTCAACGTGCTCGGTGACACCATGCCACTCAGCCCAGCTGAGGCCACATACATAGCTATTCAATCTTCCTCTCCCTCTCCGGACAACCCACATTTATTGGCACCTGATGCCTACTCAATGCCCTCATGGTTGGATTTCCTATCGTTTGCAATCAATTACATTTCCCAAATTTTCCCGTCCGACAAATCTATAATGGAGATGCTTAGTATTGACGATGTACCTTGGGATGATAACCATCATCGATCCTCTTTGCTTCTGCCTCTGGAAGAAATTCACCAACACATACACTCTGTCTTCCCTCCTGATGTTACCCATTCGCCACAATCTCCCATCCTCACACAAGATACTCTTTCTGAGGGGAATATGGGTAACATCTCTACTACGATCATTATTGATATTTCGATCAAAGAAGGTGTCGTGGAAAACATTAACCTTGGTGCTAATTGCACACCTGAAGAAGTGATCTCTTACACCGCTCTATTTAAAGAATTCCGCGATGTCTCTGCTTGGAGCTATGAGGAAATGCTAGGGATCAACCCCTCGATCGTCATGCACAAAATCAATACTTACCCTGGCACGAAACTTGTTCGACAAAAACTCTGCCCAGTTCATCCCAAGAAAATCACAGCTATAAAGGTAGAAGTTGAGAAACTCCTAAAATCTGGCTTTATCTCTCCCATCCCTTTGACAAAATGGGTCTCCAACCTTGTTCCGATTGCCAAAAAACAAGGGACCATCTGTGTTTGTGTTGACTATCGAGATCTCAACAAAGCTTGTCCAAAGGACAACTACCCTACGCCCTTCATCAACCAAATCATCGATAATTGCGCTGGGAGCGTAATCTTCTCTTTCATGGATGGCTTCTCTGGTTATAACCAGATTGAAATCTTACCTGCTGATCAACATAAGACAACCTTTATCTTCCCATGGGGAACTTTCGCCTATTGAAAGCTACCTTTTGGTCTCAAAAATGCTGGTGCTACTTTCCAGTGGGCCATGTCGTACACTTTCCACGATATCAATCATATCGCAGAACCTTACCTTGACAACTCACCTGCCCACTCATCCAATCGATTTGATCACGTTGATCACTTACGGGCTATTTTTCTTCGATGTCGGTTCTACCGTATCCACTTGAACCCACATAAGTGAATTTTTGCTGTCGAATCCAGTCGACCCCTCAATTTTATTGTCTCTAAAGATAGGATTAGGGTGGATCCCTTAAAGATCAAGGCTATTCTGGCCTTACCCCCGCCCACCAATTTAACCCAACTCCAAATTTTGCAAGGAAAAGCAAAATTCCTTCGCCGTTTCATTTGTAACTACGCTGAGATAACTAAAGGATTCATGTAGTTACTGCATAAAAACACCCCTTTCATCTAGGATGACATTGCTCAATGGTCATTTGATGCTCTCAAGCATGCCTTGACTCATGCACCTTTGTTGTACCCTCCAAAATATACAAAGGACTACATCCTTTACTTAGCTACCTCCACTTCCACCATTACGATGGTGTTATTTCAGGAGGACCCCAACGGTGAGGAACATGTGATATATTATCTGAGCAAGATTCTATCTGGACCTGAACTCCGATATTCACATGTCGAGAAACTGGCTCTGGCAGCCATCATCGTTGTCCAGAGATTCCGCCATTACATCTTATTATGAACCACCACGGTGATTGCGGACTCCAACCCCATGTACCACGTCTTGACACGTCAAGTACTTTGGGGGAAATATTCTAAATGGATCGTCATCCTTCAGGAATTTGATCTTGAATTTACGAAGTCCAAAGCCAAAAAGTCCCTGGTGTTTGTAGAGCTTATCTGCGATCTCCCCCGTGCTGATGAAGACATCGAACCTAGAGATTCTCTCCCTGATGAAACCCTTTTTCTCATCAGCACCTCTAATCTTTGGTATGGAGACATCCTCCTTTACCTCCAAACCTAACATTTTCAGCCCAACATTTCCCGTGAAGAGCGTCGACGTATCCGCCACCATTCTCATCGTTATCTTATCGTCAGTGACACCTTGTATCACCATGGTATTGATACTATCCTTCGATGCTGTCTGACTCACGCAGAGGCTGAACGCGTTCTAAATGATTGTCACCTTGGAGCCTGCGGTGATCACCTTTCTAGGATGGCCACAGCCCAAAAAATCCTACGTGTCAGCTATTTTTTGCCCTCGATTTTCAAAGATTGCATTGAGGCAGTCAAAAAGTGCCCACCCTGCCAAGTTTTTAACAACAAGGCACACACCCACGCTACTACGCTGCACCCCATTATCACCATCGGCCCCTTCGCCAAGTGGGGAATCGATTTCATGCAATGTAAGACTACCTCAGTCGGGGGGGACGGTTATATAATCGTCGTCGTCGACTACTTTACCAAATGGGCTGAGGCTATGCCCACCTTTCTAAATGATGGTCGTACCGTAGCTCTGTTTCTTTTTAACCACATCATAACTCATTTTGGTGTACCATGTTCCATTGTCACTGATCACGGTGCACACTTTAAGAACCAGATGATGAGTGAATTACATGTCAAATTGGGTTTTCTCCATGAAAACTCATCCCCATACTACCCTTAGGCTAACGGACAAGTTGAGGCCAACAAAAAGGTCCTCAAAACCATGATTCAACGCATGGTAGGGGAAAAAAAGACATCCTAGCATCTACAACTTTTCTCCGCTCTCTGGGCCTACCGCACTTCCGTGAAAACCACAACCGGATTTACTCCTTTCTAGTTAGTATATGGCATCGAAGCCGTTTTACCAATTGAGTGCGAGATTTCATCTTTGAAACTTAAAGTAGAACTCCTACCCCATACTTTTGTCGAAGAGGAACGTTTCTTATATCTATCCAAACTTGACGAAACACGTCGTGATTTCATTCTTGTTAACGAGGCACATAAAAAATGGATTAAAAATCAATACGACAAATCTGTCCATCCTCGAACTTTTGCAGAAGGAGACCTAGTCCTTGTCTATGACCAGGATCATGACAAATTGGGGACAGGTAAGTTAGAACCTTTGTGGCATGGCCCTTACATTGTGAAATGTTTCCTACATAGAGGCACCTACGAGTTAGTCGATTATGATGGAATTTCCTTGAGAGAGCCCCAGAATGGGCTTTACCTTAAAAAATACTATGCCTAGATCACCCAGCATGTGTACTTTGCACATTATTGTACTATTGGTTTGGTGTTTTTTTTTCTTTCGCGTGCTCGAGTCTTTACCTTTGACACTCATACTATGCCTTGTGTTTTCATGCACAGATGACGTCTTTCTTTCCTATATTTGTCGGGTTTGCGGATGGCTCTAGTCGACACACTCGGAACATTGCTTCGGCAGCATGGGTCATTTACCAATTTGACGAGGTGGTGAGTTCATGAAGTATTTGCTTAGAACCAACGACTAATAACATGGTAGAATATCATGCTGTCATCGGACTTCTGACCCAAGCCTCCTCCCTAGGTATCTCTCATATCATTGTTTACTTAGACTCCCAACTCGTGGTCTATCAACTCAATCGAATCTACGCTATTCGTAATCCTATCCTGCTACGTCTCCATCTACAAGTTCGCCGTCTCGAACGAATGTTTGACTACATTGAATACAAACATATTCCAAGAGAACTCAACAGTGTTTCAGATTTGTTAGCTAGTTACATCATGGATCGGTATCTCGCCCATAGATAAGATTTCATAAAGGAAAGCAAAACTGTACATCACATGTAAATTAAAACACATCACATTAAAAGCATCATCATGTACAAATCTTTTGGCACTGTAAAAACTTGGAACTGTATATATATACATAGCGTGACTGAAAATGTTTTGATTACATCAAAAAAGTATTTAGAAGAGAAAAATGTTGGGTCTTTACACCCATACAACATCGTCTGACAAGTCATACAAAAATACAATCAGCAGAGAGACTCTAATCTCCATGCACTACATTGTGCTGAGAGTAATAGATCACTGCACGCACTACGCGTCTCAGTAGACAATTAACATTCTCTGGCACTCCCACAGTGTGCCTCTACAAATGTAAAGGCACTTCTCCCCTCCGTAGAGGAGGAATGCCCATCGTGAGGCCTTGAAGGTTTCTTTCAACCTCCCAGAGACCTATCATTGGTGCCCCCGGATCTGCTGCAACCGGGGCACCTCCACGACGTCCTGGTATCGGTATCTCATCCAGGCGCACTGCTCCCTTGTCTGCATGTTGAAAACAATACATCTTTTAAAAAATCTTCTACATACCCAAAAAAAATATATACATTAAAAAAATTAAAAAACAAAAGCTAGACAAGGTGTTGTTCAGTCTCTTACCTGATGCATCCAAATATTCCCCCGTGGGTAGAATCAAATCCATGCTCCTGCGAAAATCCACCTCAGCATACGGGAAGTCTTCTATCCAGAGATACTACCGTCTCAACCAAGCGAAGAAGTCACCGGTGAAACGAAACTCTAACTCCGCTACTAACCACGGAGACAGACTAATCCACCTCTCCATTCGTGGTTCGTCCACTGGTCGCACCGTCAGTACTATCTAAGGCTACATCTAGGGAATGCACTCTAAGAAAAACAATAGCAAGAAAGATCCGTATCCGAACTGTTTCTATCCCATCCTACACCGTGAAACCTATTCCTTCACATTTCGAAGGAACCCTGCACACCAGTTAAATAGTGTTGGCTCCAAACAATGTATGCCATAAGCCACCTATTATCTCGATGCCATATGGGAACTAGTTCTTCCCATCACGCTTGTGATGGAAAAAAAAATGGATCGAAGGGGTAATTCTTGGATATCCTTGATAGGGATTCTACCCCCCACCAATCTTGCTCCCGGGACACAATGACGTGCCAGATACACGCCCACTTGCTCAGGAAGTGCCCTCTGTCTGGAAAAAGATATAGGAATCCCTCTCTTCAAGAGGCTAGTCAAGAAATATATGTCTTCCAACTCAATGGTTAGAAGCTGTGTTCTGACCCAAAACCCTTGCTCCATGACATCCCATAAGCCAATTATGTGCTCAAGCAATAAAATCTCCTTCATTTTTTGCAATTTGAAGAATTTCAGTAAGCCACAAGCTCTCAATGAGGCCCACGTGTGAGGACTCCACAAGGCATCCAAGTCATCCATCTCATGCGCTCGTTCTTTCCACTC
Organism: Picea glauca; assembly: GCA_000966675.3. Classification (NCBI taxonomy): domain Eukaryota; kingdom Viridiplantae; phylum Streptophyta; class Pinopsida; order Pinales; family Pinaceae; genus Picea; species Picea glauca. Next base: position 305,854 of record JZKD02S1792279.1, on the reverse strand, counting down.
GATCATGGTCGCCGAAATCACCTACAAAACAAAAAGCAAAGAATTTCATTATTTTACTTTTTCGACAATTTTCGGCAATTTCTGAAAGCAATTTAAAAACATGAAATCTAATGCCCACATTGTTTAAAAATACCATTCCCTCTTTTATAATCATCATTCCCTCTCTTTTCCATTCAATATCCATCACACAATAATAAAACATTTTTAAATGAAAATTATTTCCATTATGGCTACGTGGGCATATGTGAGAATTTCTTGCGGGTTCTTTGACAAAAACGACCCATCCACCCAAGTGTCAAGGCGTTCGCTTGTTGGCTACCACTCTCTAAAACGTTTTTGCACAAAGAATGTCTTACTCCCATCATTTTTAATAAGAGGTCGATTTGATCTTTTTGGGGTGACTTAGGGCTTCGTTTTTTAAATTAAATGCTACTATGAAAATGAATATTAAACCATGTGATTGAAAGAAGGGGAGATGAAGATCTACCTGGTCCAAATGGTGAGAGAAATGGTCAACTGTAGCTCCGATATCAAAAAAAACAAGATCCACCTCCAAAGTGAGAATCTCCACTACTACAAATCCTTATGCAAAATGAAATGGTAAATGGAATTTTCATTGTATTACTATTTATAAACTTCCATTTTGTATAAGGTATAGTTATTTGTGGGTTTCTCTAACAATATAATGGCTTCACTAAACCTCTGGATTGCAGTTTTGACATCGCAGGTTTCCTAACAGTTCTGATCGATTATTTACCTTGTCGCATCCATGAGCATAGTCTTAGTTCGTTTTCAAGCTCGAAAATATGAGAACTCACCAGGTAGAATTTTATCTCTTTTTCAGACCCACATGGAAACACGAAAAAGGAACCCCCCTGGAGTCATCTTTAAACTCTTTTTGGACTCTCTAAATAAGAAAAGATTTTCGAGTGATCTTGCTTCCTTTCACGCTCGTTAAAAGGTTTGAAAGGGAATCTTTCGAGCGATAGTTTATCTCTTTTTCGGTCTCGTCAGACTACTGTACGAAAAAGGAACTGAGAGAGTTCTCTTTTAATCATTTTTCCAGACTCTATAATCATGAAAAATCTTTGATTTTTCTATCTTTGGACTCATTAAAACAAACATCGGCAGGCCCATATGGGACTAAACCCTTACTTCTTTTGGTTCGTTAAACGAAGGAAGAGAAACTTGCCGAAGGTGATTTATATCGAGCATGTGTTACCCTCCTCGAGCTCATTAAATCAAAAAGAGGTACTCATCTATCTGGATGGGGGAAAATTTGAAAGAAGCAAGCCAAGCAGTCTCTTGAGAACATTACCAAGTAATTCTTAGAGTCACCCTTGAACACGACACTTTGTCATTTTCACGCATTATCATCCGCTGAACCTCTGCACTGAGCCAATCCTTTGAGTTTATTTCACTCCTTTGGGTCACCTGACGTAAGTCATAGCATCCGTTGCATCATGAAGTTTTGGTCCATGTCATGTTTCTGCTGTTTTTCTTTAGTGTTCAAGGGAAGTATCCATCTCTAGAGTCAACCATCACAAATATCTTGTCTCAATACCCGTGTCAGTCCATGTTCATTTGATCCACCAATTACATATCTATGTCCATTTCATGTCATTGATGGGGGATACATCAAGGCCCTCCTACAATGAGTCTATTCCTGTCGACCTCAACACATTATCCAGGAATTAGGCTTAGAAACCAGTTAGTACTTTGGGACCTGCATGCCTCAATGACAGGCCTCCTCATGTTCGACAGTAGGTTTACATCATTGACCTCTGATCGGATGATTCCATGGATGTTCGACTCCATCTCATCCATTCACATTCGTTGGAATGTACTAGGGTACCTTGGGAATCATTGACATTAATGGTGATCTCCCTCACACTTGTTAACGGTTTACACCATTGACCGGTAATCGAGTGGTTTCTGCCATGTTTGACATCAGGACATTTATTCACATGGTTAGATTTGTACCGCATTGGGATTGGTAAGAAGACCCTGGGTTGAGTGATCACTTTGATATATGCTTTGCCCAGGTTGCAAAGGAGTTTCTCTTGGACAAATGATACATACACTGTTACATAGATCCACTTTGTATTGGTCATGGCTATGTCTTGTCATCTCGTAGATCCACTGTGTATTCTTCGTGGCTATGATCAGTCCAGGTCATTAGATTACAGATCCATATTGTATCCTCGGTGGCTATACCTTTTCATCAATATGATTATGGATCTGCAGTGTATTTTATGGTGGCCATATCTTGCAAGTCTTGATCACCCAAGATAGGTATGCCTGCCTTGGGTTTTGAAACATGTCATGATATTTGTTGGATGTTTGTGTGCAGCTTTCGTCAGGTTCTCCAAGTCTATACCCTTGCTTGAAAGTCTACAAAGCATTTTAGTTATCAATTCTCAGCTTCTAACTTCATACTTTGGGGGGCAATCTGTTACACATCAATATTACTCGATTTGATAAATGCCGCATGTTCCTCTCAACTGTCGCAAGTGTCGCATGTTCCTTACAACTGTTTCAAGTGTCGCATGTTGTTCACAAGTGTCGCAAATGTCAAAAAAATCATACTTCCATGATGACGACACCAAGGAGACACTTAGAATACCTCATACATCTGATTTGAAGGAAGACGGATGATTAACTGAAGTCAAGAATATCTTGCCACCTGAAAGGAGCTCTTAAACTAGGGTTTTAAAGGAGAGCGCTCCTCTACATCAGCCTTAGGAGCACTAGCGCTCCCCTACAAGGTGTTGGGGAGCGTTATAACAACAAATCAACCCTATGAAGGAGCACTACAATCCTTTGAAGCACTGGTGCTCCCCTTGAGCCTACCAGGGAGCGTTATAACACCCTGATGCCCCTTTTGAGGGAGCATTGTCTAATCTGGGGCAGTAGTTGATCTGTTGAGGAGAATAAGGGGAGGATCTTTCAAGTTTGGAAAGAAATTGCATTTGAACTTCTAGTTCACTCAGAAGATCCCTGATCTAAGGAGGGAATTCCTCAACCTACCCTAAACATACCTCAAGAGGTTAATCCTCTCTTAACCTATATAAGCAGGCTCTATGATGGTGGAAAGGGGGAAGAATTGCAAGCATGAAACCTATGATCTCATAGGAAACACATGGTGAACTGGAGAAGAGTAATCAGTGAAGTTGTTGTCATCTGAATTGTGGACCTTTTGAGCAAGGGTTAGACAAAGGGGACTTGATGAAGATTTCGCATTCGCATCCATGGTTGTAAGCTACTTTTGTCATTGTTCTCATTAATATGACACGCTTGGCCTGTTTCTTTCCAGTTTGTGTTTGATCTTACATGAACTTATCATTGATAGATAGATCTATTTTCAAGCTAATATCAATAGAGTAGGAAGTGGTTGTACTATTGTTTGTCTACAGGGCTCATCAAGGAGCGAAATATTGGAGCTCAACTCGGAGCGTGCAGGGACAAACGTCGATAAAAAGGTACTTTTGTTCTCCTTCCTCCTCATGTATTAGTTTGTATAGATTGGAAAGGAAGTCAATGTCCACGTTAAGCGTCTTCTGTCTTAAGAGTTAAGAGTCTAGCTCTCAAGAGGAGATCTACCTATCTATAGGAAGATTTTCCTTCAACATCCTACTTGGACAATCTCACCGCTCGATCCAAGAAATGCACTCAACGTCTCAATGACTTACGCATTGTCTTTTATAGGTGTCATCAGTACAATATCCGCTTGAACCCTTTCAAGTGCATATTCTGCATCACCATTGGATGCCTCGTTGGGTTCATCATCTCCTAATGTGACATCACAATGGACCCCCTCAAGGTCC
>JZKD02S1792279.1:254800-288066 GCA_000966675.3 Picea glauca | reverse complement strand
TGCAGTAGTCCTGGTACTTGTTCAGAAATTTCTACTTCATTTGGTCCCATGTTGTGATTACATGGCCTCCAAGGCTCATAAACCATCTTAGTGCATTCCCTTTTAGTGTTGCTGGGAATAATTTCAGTTTCTGAGCATTAGAAACGTAATCATAGATTCTACATAATATATCAAACTCAAACAGAAATTCATCAGGATCCTTTGAAGATAACCCATGAAAATTTGGCAATGCCGAGAGTGGGATGTTTTTCATGGGGGTTGCTCCTCTAGGGAGATCACCAATAGGAAATCCTAATGTAGAAAAAGAATTTTCATCTTTTACCTCTCCTTCAGGATCCACCTGTTCTTCATGATGCAATCGTTCATTGTATTCATCCATGTTTTCTTTTGTTTGTTCTCCTGCTGCACTTGCTCTGTCCTCAATGTCTCCTACTGGCTTCTGGACTGTCTCCAGACTCCAAACTTCTTTCCCTGTTTCGAAAATTGCTCGAAATGAAGGCTGGGAATTCTGTTTTTGAAGGTTTGGTCGTTGAGCAGCAGATTCAAACTTGGATGTAATGTCGTCAATGAAAGTCTTTCTTCCTCCTTTTCCTTTTCCCTTGCCACCTATAGGGTTAGTGTCTCTGGGGTTTTTGGGGTCTTTCATTCATTCTTTTTATCTAAAGAAAAGAAATCACAAGTTCTTTTGAAATCTATAGCTATCTTCCCCGGCAACGGCGCCAAAATGTTGGTCACTATAATTTCTTAATTAACTTCAAACAACCAAGTGAAACATAAATTATCAACCCAGGGAAGTCTTTTATTTCAAAGATAGCCACGCACTATATATGCTCAATTCCAAAAGCAGCTTAGTGTTGTAGTAAAGAAACTTATACTAATCTCACTTACTGAAGTTCTTAATTAAATCACAGGAAAGAAGCTTCCCTATTGCAAACCTTTAAACATCAACCTAAGAATCTTGGATTACATTTATAATAACATTTGCAATAGGAAAGAGCAACTATTCTGCAATCATAGAACAGGACCCTTACTCTCAACAGAGACTTCATCATTAACACTCTTTCATGAAAACAGTAATGCAGGAAACAATTAACTCTATCTTAACAGAAAACAAAGCCACCTAGTTCCTTTCTTTCTAAGCAGGAGCCTTGAGCCTTACTTCTGTTTATCATGCTTGTGAGGTTGAGGTTTACAGAGAACGGAGCAGTCCAATCCCTTCCTTTCTGAGCAGGGATTCCTAACCCAATTTCTGGCTAGCACTAATAAAAGTTTACAGAGAACAGGATGTTTGGTTCTTTCCTTTCTGAGCATAAACCCTTAACCTAATCCATGGTTAACACACTTGCAGAGGTAAAGGAAATCTACAGAAAACAAGGTGTTGTGATTCCTTCCTATCTGAGTAGGAACCCCTTAACCAAATCTCTGACTAGCACACTTGCAGAGGCAAAGGGAATCTACAGAAGACAAGGTGTTGTGATTCCTTCCTGTCTAAGCAGGAATCCTTTAACCAAATCTCTGGCTAGCACACTTGCAGCAGTAAATGAAATCTACAGAAGTCGAGGTAATTGGATTCCTTCCTGTCTGAGCAGGAACCTTTTAACCGAACTTCTGGCTAGCACACTTACAGTAGTAAATGAATTCTACAGAGGGTATGATGTTTCGATTCCTTTCTGTCTGAGAAGGAACCCTTAATCAAACCTTTGTTAGCCTTATATAATCATCACACAAGATTGCCGATAAAAATAATTACAAATCCATTCAATAAACTAAGACAGAGTCAATAGTGTTTCAGCAAAGCGAAATTCATTAAAACAGTGTTTCAGCAAACAATAGTTTAAACAAAGAATGAATAGAATTTATACTAACACACTTCTAACTAATGGGTGAATCTTGTGATGAAGGTGGGCCCTCCCTTCTCACAAGATTCCCCTGAACGAGAGGCTAGAGAAGGATACTCAAAGCAGTCTTATATTCATCTGTCAAAATATCACATTACAAATTGAAAGAATAGAATACGTCCCGCTTCTCTGGAGTTGCTTCAATACCTCCAAAACTTGGCTATCTCGAATGGTGATTTCCTCCAATTTAAATAGGAAATCCCTTCGATACAATCATTACAATGCATATCTGAATCTTATCCTAAGTCGGATCTTCTTTCTAAATCAGCATAGGATGTCCTAGTCTCACGCAACCGAGTGCTATTACAGGAACTGAACAAGATATTGTTGTTACGGCTGGTGTAACAGCTTCTTCTTCATCATTGCTGATGCTGTTTCAGCATCGCAATTCACGGGCTGTTTCAGCCATGTGAATTGCACTCTGACTGTGTTGACCGCTGACTGTGGTGGCTTCCTTGTGTTTTAGCATCGTCGGTTCTGGCGGTTTCTCTGTGTTTCAACATCTGCAATTCTGGACTGTGTACTAGCTCCGTGTTTCAGCATCTTGCAACCTCGGACTGTATAGCAGCTCCGTGTTTCAGCATCTACGGCCTCGAACTGTGTAGCAGCTCCGTGTTTCAGCATCAGTTCTGTGTTTCAGCAACGACGGCCTTGGACAGTTCTGTGTTTCAGCAATAGGCCTTGAATGCAAATCTGCAACTTTGGACACTTATGCATTTCTAATCAATGGTTAAGTACGAGAGTGTTGTAAAATATTATGCAAAACAGATTAAACATATAGTAATGATAAGGGACGTTGTATACCTTTGAGATGATCAGATAAAGTGATAGTATGAGTCTAAATGTAGGTGATCAAGAGTATAATGGTGGCAAAAAGTATAGGCAAAAAGGTACATTGTGTGGTCCTAACACCCCACCATCCTGGCATGTAGCATCAACCTCCAGGCAAAATGCTCACCCCCCAGTGCCCTCTGCAAGATCCTCAACTGACCGCCACTGATCCACTGCATAGCCAAAGACCCACGAACCCTCACAATCATTGATGCAATGCATCGATGTACAAGGGCATCCATCACCCCTATCCTCACCATGGAGCTTGACATAAAGTCCTCTCCACTACAGTAAGTCTAAGCCAAGACAACCAACTATCCATCCTCAGGTAACATGGGCTCCGCCAGTAACAAGGTTCCCCCAAAAGGGAGCCCAATCAAAAAATACACATCCTCCATCGCGAAGAATGCGATATGCTCACCTCATACAATGAAACACTGTAGATCTAGACTCCACATAGAAATCAGAAACTGCAGCAGGTACTCATGTGTTCGCACCAGTGAACACTCAAAAAAACTTTAGCATCCCACATGTTGTCAAAGGGCCTCGTACAGCTGGCTCTTTATCTCTCACCGCATCCCTCAGACGTGCCTAGTCCCTCTCCCTCCAATGGACTGGCATCGCCAATTGGTCACCTGCATCCACACATACAATATTTGATCAGCCATCACAACTCGTAAAAACACCAAAATCTCCACAAACGATAAGTTTTTGCACCCTTCATCCTTGCCTCAAGGACGTGGATTTTTTTCTCACAGGCGCTCACATATGCTCACATGTTCATCCGATATTTGTGCACTCATGCACGACTGTTGGAAATAAAAGGGTGCACGCATGCGCCCCTATCACACACACATACGTTCATGCTAGCGCGCTTGTTCGCTACATAGTTGTACACACATTCTCAACTGTCAAAAACACAGCCGCACATACATGCACTACTGTGCTTTGAACATGCACGCATCCAATGCACGCTTGTTTTCCCCATTTGGGTGCCCCTGTGTGCAGCTGTCCCAATTATAGCTGCACACTCGTTCGTGCGAATCATTCAATCTCCCGCACACTGGGGGGGCCACCCTCACAAAACTCCCCTGTATGGCCATCCGTACAAACCCTACCCAAAAATGAAATCCTAATTACTATGCAGGAGGATATGACCACTAACCCGACACTTGTTGATCCAGAATCGACTGGCTTGCTCTCCCAAAATCTCCAAATCTCCTCTGAAACCTCTCGTCCACTCACTACAACAACAGGTACAAATGAGGTGGCATTGTGGGCCCTACAACTATATATAGTCCCTTTTCCAAACTTCCAAGATCAATTTCGAGAGCTCTATGCGTCTATTTTCCAATCCATATTCAGCCACGAGATCAAGATCCCGCCGCTTACACAGTCACACTCCCTAGGCCTCCATCCATCCTCATCCCCTAGGGAGCATTTTTCTCACATCACGGCCAGGTACACATGCTCATGTTCAAAATTATCAAATAGTTTTTATACGTTCTTTATCTTCAGATATTTTTCATGTCGGGTATTCGATTTTCATGTGTGCAGGTACTTGGTCATCATACATCAGTGCTACCCCTTCAGGTATATCATCGACACTGGCATGTAGTAATTCCCTTTGAATATCAATTGCATCTCCTAGTCACATCCTCCAATATTCATCTTTAGGGTCCCCCCATCCGGCTCTGCAGTACTCACACCTCCGCTGCATTTTCAGTATTATCTACCGATAGTGCTCTCTCCCACATGAGTTGTCCCAATTCTAGCCCCCTCTGGCACTTTTACACTCATGATGTTTTCATCCCCTAGGGATGGGAGTCCCAATAGTCTTCGCATTCCTGAGAATCAACTACATGCTCCTTCTTCTCATTTTTCTAGCTTCCCCACAATGGACTCCTAGGTAATCTCATTATGGTTCCCATTTGACTGCACCTCCACAGTATCATTAAGCCTCCATTTCATCCACCTTCAGTTTTCCCATTTGCAGATTGTCCTCCATTCATTTCCCTCCTATAGAAACCCACCTATGGCCCCCCCAACCTCCACCTATTTTCCAAGCAACTTGTGCCCTCATCGTCCATGCCATCTTTCATTGGGGCACCTGTTTCTGTATCTGCATAGTTATCCCAAATTATTCTTTATTCCTTTGGTAATTGTAAAAAACTTTTTCTTTCCCCACATTTACATAGCTTTATGTTGTCTCCTTTATAGACCTTCCTTTTTCAGCGAAGCAATCCCTGTCACCCTTGGTTGGGGCATTTTTCACCTCCTACCCTTGTGGACATCATCCATAAACCCCTAGTATCTTGTAGTCCATACACCTACGATCTATGCGTTTTTCCATTTTGTCATGCCTCTGGCACAATTTACTCAAGCCTAGTCTTCCCCTGACACTAGATTCAGTTTTACGGTTGCTTCCACTCATCCTTTACATATATCCCCAACCAAGGTCCATATTGAGTCTCCCCACTTCTTGACTTCGTCCATGTTCCTTATCAGTTCCTGATCTTCTCCAGTAGATTTCATGAAGCCCTTCGCTTCTTGGAGTTGCATCTCCCTTTCTGTCCACATCAACATAGTTTCCAGATGGGTGATAGTATCTTGACTCTCATTACCTTCACAATGAGGAGTCTCAGACAACACAGAGAGAACCATCATTTCTCTTTGTTGTCGTTGACCCCCATGACATTCGACTTCAAAAATTTATCATGTTGTGGTGGGTCTTACTTTGTGACTATTGCAATTGTTTTTATATTCACCGAATACCTCTGACAATTGTTAGGCCATCAATGCCTGCGAATCCTTAACACTTCTTATAGGTGTCATCGCCTCTTTTCAGAGTATTCTCACCATAAGAATTTTAATTTGCCATTATAAACACACACTGAGGGTGTTGCAGTCATCTACACCAACACATATATTTAGTTACTGTATTATACATTTTTGAGTTACATGACATAAGCATGGGGCATGCCCGCCTCGCTTGTACACATTTTTTTTTTCCACACCTTGTGAAAGGTTTGGGTCCTACAGGTTCCCCTCTCCCTCGAATGGGTCACTCTTGAAGCTCCCCTCAACACTCTTTCTTACACAGGTACTCTCAATAGAAGAAACATTGATGTATTTCAACGATACGTATGCTCCTAATATCATACATTAGGGGGCATATGTTATCATTTAAATTTCGTCTGCAAATGGTTACAGGAATCCAACATCTCCAAACACCCATTAGTTCATCCATGGCCCAAAAAATGAATTTCCAAAGGGCATAAAACTATACAACTGGTTATAAAATCAGCATGCGCTAAGGATACAAAGGAAGCGCGCGCACGTTCGATAGTCGAAAAACATCGGAAAAGTGTACATGTGCCCGATGTGCGACTGTGAACGCAAAAAGCCATGCATACCTCAGAATGGAGAATTTATGATTTTGTTTGGCCTTCCACCCACTTCTAGTTCATCTCCCAAGTTGATTTGACACCCAAATTGGAGATGAATCCGAGTGGGGGGCTGGTCAAAGACCTAAGGGTGCCCTAAAGAGCCCCTTGTTCACACTAAAGACTGGTTGAATAATGCCTCAAATATTTTCTATAAAAATATGCCATGGGTGGACTATATTATGAAGGATTTCATTTGTATTTTTATGTTGCCTATATTCTCTTGGAGGATCCTCTTTCCTCATCAAGAGCATATAAGCACCATTTCATTGATCTATTCACATCACCTCTTGAGTGAATAAGATTTGGATTTCTTCACCATTTCCTTCTAGTTTTTTATTTGTAAGAATAGCTCAATCTTTGAGGGTTCAGGAGCCCTTCCCTGGAGGAAGAGGGGACCCATAAGTCTCCCTTTCTCTTTGATGTTTTCCCACTAATACAATCCTATCCATTGGTGGCATGAAAGTTGTTTATTTTTTATTCTAATATCTTCATGTACCTTAGTTTAGTTTCTTTTATTGTTATTAGCTTTGTCTTTTGTTTATTTCTCATGCTTTATGTTTCTAACTCTTGCATTCATTGTTGTCTCATCTAGATAACCCAACTGGACTTGTAAGCATCCTTATTTTGCTCATTTAGGTGATGAAAGGGACGCAACAGGTAGGGTTTTTCTTTTAAATATGGTTAGGTTCTGTTGTGACACAAATCCAAGGTCACATGGTAAAATCCCATAAACAACATGGCATGGCATGGAAATGCAAGGCAATGCAAGGCATGGCATGGAAATGCAAGGCAATGCAAGGCATGGCATGGAAATGCAAGGAAATGCAAGGCATGGCATGGAAAGGAAAGGCATGGCATGGCATGGAAAGGAAAGGCAAGGCAATGCAAGTCATGGCATGTCATGGCATGGAAAGAAAAGGCATGGCTTGAAAAGGAAAGACATGCCATGGCATGGAAAGGAAAGGCATGAAAAGGCATGGCATGGAAAGGAAAGGCATGCCATAGAATGGCATGGAAAGGAAAGGAAAGGCATGGTACGGTATGGAAAAGAAAGGTAATGCAAGTCATGGCATGGAAAGTAAAGAAATGGTATGGAAATGCATGACATGGAAAGGAAAAAACACTTCATTGTATGGAAACAAATTTTTTTATTTCTCGGGATGAGAAATATTCATTATTTTGTGATTCTTGTTTCATTGCAATCCACATTTTGATTTGAATTTTTCCTTGCATAATGTTATGAGTATATATATATATATATATATATATTGTTGTATAGGTTAAAATGGGAAGCTACATGGAAATACATGCAAGAAGGGATTAGTCTATTTTAGATCATTGTTGTGTTCTATGGATTTGTAAATTTAACAACCTATATTTTTTCCTCAGAAGGTTAGACTTTGATTTTTACTTAAATCTTAGTGATTCATTTGTTATTATTTGTTAGGTTTTGTTAGAATCATATAGAAATTTGATATGTATATATCTGGATCTATATATGTGTTGTGGGATATTATTTTTATTGTTACATGTTTAAGATGATGATATTTTTGTGATTTGTTTAAACATGCAAATTGAAATGTGGAACTTTGGTACGTGGATACTAGTTCAAAATTATGTATAATACACACAAGGCATCATGAAAATAAACACACATTTATTAATTGAACATTATTAAATATAAGAATTCTCATATGAAATTTGTAATGTATATGCATGGATATGAGCTATGATATATCTAAATGACTATAGTGTTGAGGTGATCAAGGCATGGCATGACATGGAAAGGCAAGGCATGACATGACAAGTCAAGTCAAGGCAAGGAAATGCAAGGCATGGCATGACAAGACAAGGCATGACATGTCAAATAAAGGCATGGCAAGGCAAGGCATGGAATGACATGGAAAGGCATGGCAAGTCAAGGAAAGGAAAGGCAAGGAATGACATGTCAAGGCAAGGAAAGGAAAGGCATGGAAATACATGGCATGGAATGGAAAGTGAAAGAAAGGCATGGCATGGAATGGAAAATCATGACATGGCATGGCATGGCATGAAAAGTGAATGCAAGGCAAGGCATGGCATGGAAAGGCAAGGAATGACAAGGTAAGGTATTCCATGGAATGGCATGATAAAGCATGATATTGCATGGAATGACAAAGCATGGCATGGAAAGTTAAGGAAAGGCATGGAATAGCAAGTCATGGCATGGAACGCCAAGGAAAGGCATGGTAAGGCAAGGCATGGCAAGGAATGGCAAGGTAAGGGAACGCAAGGCAAGGCAAAGGCAAGGCTAGGAAATAAAAGGTAAGTCAAGGAAAGGATAGGCATTGATCACATACTTTGTTGTGGGGAAAGGCAAGGCAAGGCTAGGCAAGCAAAGGTAAGGAAAGGCTAGGAAGGCAAAGGCAAGGCAAAGCTAGGAAAGGCTAGGAAAGAAAAGGAAAGGCAAAGCTAGGCAAGAAAGGTAAGAAAAGGCAAGGCAAGGTAAGGATATGCATTGATTACATACTTTGTTGTGGACACCCCATTCACTTGGCATCTTGCACATTCATCCATGGATTTGGCTACCTTGGAATTCACACATATAGAGTGGTTGCATGCATGCAAATATGGGAGGGAAGATTCCATGTGGACACTTGGCATTTGAATTGGATTGATGCCTATTTTTGGTGGTGTGAGGCTACCTTGGAATTCACACATATAGAGTGGTTTCATGCATGCAAATATTGGAGGGAAGATTCCATGTGGACACTTGGCATTTGAATTTTATTGATGCCTATTTTTGGTGGTGTGTCCCATTCATGAGAATTATTTGGTGCATACTACTACGATTTTTGGATGAGGGAAAACTTATTTGGAGAGGCTAATGCTCACATGTTGTAACATGGTTAACCATGGATTGAGGAGAGATCTAACTAATTCATTATTGTAATATTTATTTGACTTTTCATGGAGTTAGTTAGCAAATAATAATATTTTATTGTATAAGAGAAGAGACTCACTCTATAAAGAAGAGTTCTCTCTCTCCATTGTAAATGGTGGATAATTTGGGTATTTAGGAGCTCCCCTCTTGGGCTACATTATGGAACTTTTTGGAAAGCTTAATGGAGAATTTTAAGTATATTTTCATTTGATGTGAGGATTTATTGTGTACTCATATTTTATGTGTTGATTTTGTATTAAGAAACCCTTGTAAGATGTTGTGATTGTCATTATAATGAACCATGCTTCATTTTGGATAGAGTAATGTGAGGTTTCAACTCTCTTATTTCTATTGTTATTATGTTAGCCTACATGACTATTATTATTGGTTCATGGAGTCTTAACTAGGATGGTTCTTCAGTCTTTTGTCAAATTTAGGTAATGAGAACCATTAATTGCATATGAATTTAACACTTAACAATCTTTTCCACCATTAGAGATTTATTATTGCATACCACAAGTATTTATAATAACTTTAGAAAAAATGAACCATTCTTACTTACATAGACTTGATTAACACTTTAAAAATCAATTAATCAAATTAAATAAATTCATACATTCATACACAAAATTCCTACACTTTGAAATTCATACATTCATCAACATAAAATGTAGATGCAATGAGATTCATAAAAAACGTGCCATGAAATGTGTGTGTTTGTAAGTAAGTAAGTATATATATATATTCAACATCATCTAAATTGTACATTTATTACAAAATGGCACCTCATTCCCAATATACAAAACAACAAGTGACCTAACATAAAAAAACAACCATATGACGACCTAGATACAAAATGGCAGTCATTGGTCACTCATTGACCATTGTCACCCTCCCCATCCTCTGGAGCATCCTGGAAATCAATATTTCTTCTTTTTCTCAAAGAAGCACCTTGAGTGGTTTTGGGACTAGGTGTGGTTCGTTGCTCCAGAGACTGCACAAAGAAACACATTGTTATAAGGTTTTTCCACAATGAATTAAAAGACTTACAAAATGATACTTTGTAATTCAACATAAAAAAACTCACCATAGATGGTACTAACAATTATGAGGGTGTTACCCTCCTCCGTGACCCTAATATATCGTCAATTCCACCCTGCATCAGTTAAAAGGATCAAATCATGAAATTTAAACAAATATTCATAAATAAATTCCATTCATGATACAAATTTTTTTATCATCAACACATTGTCTCACCATGAATATCTCGGGACTCGATGGAGAGTCGCTAACAGGTGGAGAACTTAGTTGTACAAGATACTCTGAGGCTACCTCTACTGTGGTAGCCTCAATGGATGGCCTAGATGGAAATGGTGGAGGGGGTGGGTGGAAGATGGGTGCATCCACTTTGGATGGATGCAATGGAAGAGGTGGTGTGGATGGATGGACTGTGGGTGCATCCACTGAGGATGCATGTAATAAGAAATATTTTGGGGGTTGGTGACGATTCAACCCAACAAACTATACAAGTGATGGAAGAACCCTTGGAATGGAGTAAGGTAACCCATAAGCTGTGGGAAGGTGGATAGAGAGTGAACTAGTAATAAAACTATAAAAAATATGAGCAACTTGCATAGATATTAATAATATTGAAATATTAGAACAAAATAGTAAAATTCAACAACATAAATACAAGAAAATTGAGATTTAAACACGATTTAACTCAAAACATGATACCTGTGATGCAAGTGACTTGTCCATCCCAAGTAGACATTGCTCAACATCGCTTGGTCCCACAACCTGTAGAAACACAAGAACATTAAAAAATTGAGGATGTCATAAAATAAAGAAAACACTATAGTGAATTTATCAAATGTGAAACATACCTATGTATGGGGTAGACCGATTGAGCATTTTTCCTCTACTGTTGCATCAATGGTGGAGATAGATCACTAATGAATCCATGGGCGTAGAGGGTCTGTTACATGGGTGTAGAAACTACAAAAAAACATACAATAAAATATGGATATAAATACACATAATACTATATAAATATATAATGATAAAGAACATAGAGATGGTTAAGATACTAACCTCCTCCATGAAGCTCCCATGTCCACTAGCCTCAATAGGACCATAGCAAGTCTTCCCACAACTGGAGCATCTGTGAGGATCACATGGATGACTTCTATGCCCATGTTCCCTCTCCCCATTACTCTCTATTGTATGGGGTGAAGCTCTGATCCCTCTATCAGTTTCATCGACATACACCTCCTTTCCATATAGTAAAACGAAGCTACCATGTTGCACTAGGCTCCGAGCCCATGATGATATAACTATTTCTACCTGCTGCAAGTTGTTTGCAACATGAGGATGTTGGGAAGGGGGGTCATGCCTTCTTCTGGTGGGGTGAGGACTGATGAAAACCCCCTACCTCACCCGAGGTCCACTAGAACTCCCAGTCAATGATCATTCTAATCGGGAGATGGATCAACTCTTTAGGCTCTTGCTGAACCCCCTGTTAATGTTCACAGGTTCTCAATTTTCTTCTGTAGGTCCAAACACTGAACCTGTGGAATCTACCTAAGCCCCTTCTCCTTTGAAGCAATTTTGGGCCTCTAGCCCTCTTCCTCAAGAAAACTCCTCATATGGCCAAAGACTGTGACCATGCGCTAGTCAATAGTGCACTATTTCATTTCTTTAATGATTTATACAAGCCCCTTTTCTTTTAAAATCAAATTTGGCCTTCAACCCCTTTTCTTAGGCCATCTCCTCATACGACCAAGGGATCATGACCAGGCATTAACCCAAAGGGTGCTACTTCAGCTCTCAGACTTCGATGATCTCTGAATGCATCTAGCACACACAATATTCACAAATTGTCGATCGCTTAAAAAGGCATATCGAAAGGCTCTGGTAATCCCCAGATCAATGACTTCTACGCCTCTTTCAGTCCTAAGGCTTCAACAATTTTTCCTCGATGCTTCTCCACAAACTTCCATGATCGTCGAATCAACAAACACGCCCAAATTTTAGATCGATGGCTCTCTAGCCTTGAAAAATCAATGGTTTAGATCTCCCCTTTCGACCTTCGGTGATTTCCTTTGGTTATACACATAGACGACCTTTCATATCTTCTGATGCCAAAATGCCGAAATACCTCTCCTTCCTCCATGTCTCCCCTTCTTGATCAATGACCAGGATGCCTTCGGGACTTCTGAAGTCTTCCCTGTCTACGTGAAGATTCACTTTCGCTGAAATTTCAAGTGTCTGAACTCTGCATCTTCTGCCATGCGTCCTCTCCAAATGGACGGTTAGGATTGACTACGACCTTCGGGCCCTTGGGAATCCAAGAAACAATACTCTCTACTTTCCCAGGAGTGTTGGACCTTTGGATCTACTACCACATGTCCTTTCGGTGATGAATGTTCCATATCAACATCACTTCCTCTATTCTCCCAGAGTATTTACCCTCCAAATATCCTAATATGGAAACGCGTGTCCTCTCCAATGGATGACCCAGATGACTTCAGGACTCTGGGCTTCGGTAGTCCTAGTTTCTCCAATCTGTTATTCTTCCAAAACTTCGAACTAATTTAGGGTCTAATCGTCCTCCACATGTCCACTTCTTTGGTTGACCCAAATGAGCTCTAGCCTTCAGGTATTCTCGCCCCAACACAACTAGATCCTCCAAACCTTAAACTAATGAAGCTCAAATCCATGATCTGCATGTATGTTCCAACGGATGACCGAGATTCACTCCAACTCCCGATCCTTCGGGGATTTTCGACGCAGCTCAACCTGTTTCCTCTGAAGTAATGGACCTCCAAACTCCTTGATCTATTTCCACGTGTCCTCCCATTCAATGGTGAGGATTTATTCCTCCCTTTGATGCTTCAAAAATTTGAACCCTCCTAACCTTTATTTTCCTGTATTGTCCTGTCCCTAGACTAAGGGATCCACTGACACCTATCCACTGAGATCAATGGTGGAGATGTGATCCTCTACTCCATGCTTCGACAATGCTTCCCGATCCAACATTGTGTGCTCCTGGAGTGATAAAAATCTAGTCCTCACGATCTGCTGACATGTGTCTCCTACACCAATGGCCTAGATTTGATCTGGGACTTCAGATCTTCGGGAGTCCCCTCTTCTATGCACCTCTATTCTTCCGGACTATCGATCTTTTGGATATGCATGATCCGTTGACACGTGTCCTTACAAATGGACTGTCTCTATTGATTTTGGACTTTAGGACTTCGAGAGAATTGTATCCTTTGTGCATAAATTAAGAAAACCCTCAGACTGGCGAATTTCGAAGGATACTCAGGGTTAAATCCCATGCAACTTACCTAGATCCGATGGCTATCAATCCACTTACTCAGATCCTACAACTGGTATATGTTCTCCTCTTGCATGCTCCTCCTTGAGTTTGGACTCAGATCTAACGGTCCATATCTACTCTCCCGCCAATATCAACGATTGTTGTAGCTTCTCCTCCCAATGAAGGATTCTTAGATAATTTTCAAAGTCTTTGAGCCTTTGAATCTTCTCCTCTGCAAGATAACTCCTCGGCCTGTGTTGCTCCTCCTGAGCTTGAAATGCTTTTGAAATTCAAAAGGGCTCGGTCCTTTGAATGTTTCCCTCCTTTAGGGCTGTCAAATTGGCCTCTGCTCACATTCTTGGAAAACGCTACTCCCCCTAATATTTGAGCTTGGAGTAGGCTCACTTATGCTCGCTTTTCACTTCCTCCATGATCCATATTATTTTCAGCATGAAATGCGAGCGGAGATATAATAAAGAAATTCACAGAGATATCACAGATATTCAATAAGATAACATAAATGTATCAGATATGCAACCATAAACACAGATATACAGTAATACATGATTTCTATTAAAGAAATAAATGTACAGAGACTGTAAAAATACAGAGTGAAAGACTCGCTAGAATGGTGGCATCTTATCTCTGAGAAGAGATGTGACGGCTAATCGCATTCACAAGAAGACGATTACAATGAGGCTCTGAAGGCCTTTTTACAATAAACCAAAATTCTGAAAACCCTAGACATCCAAAAACCTGACCCTAGGAGATGAAGCGCCAAAAGTTATGTGGGCCCCATTTGGGTAAGTTTGTGCATCAACTTCCTGGGGTCGTAACTTTTGCATACGATCTCCATTTTAGGCGTATGATATCTTGTTGGAAATGTATCATCGAGGAGATTCATTTTTGGGGCTCAATCATGCCTTTTTATATCATTGAAAACCTTGATCTCGAAAAACCTTCATTTAGGCCCTCAAAATGGCCCCGGAAGTTAAAACTTGCTAAAAATAGTAAATTACCAAAATTGCCAGACAACTGTTTTGAGCCATTTGTAAAAGGTGGGGGGCCACAAATATCCACCTAGATCAATCCTCCCTCCTTAGGAATCAATGGTCTCCATTGCGTTGAGTTCCCGGGGGAGAGGGAAAAGCGTTGCTAAATCTGCATCGTGGTGAGCTGCTTGCCTTGCTGGAGACGCCGCGTTGCTCAATTTGTGGAAGTTTGTCACAAACCTGTTGAGGCTGTTCTCATTGAACAAGTCAAGATACGTGAGAGGATGATGTGCAGAAGGAATCATTTCGCTTTGCTGCAACCTTGTCGACTTGCTTATGTTTGATAGAATGTGCTTGGGGTGAGGTTGTAGTGGCTGCAGTGTCCTTTTGTTCTCCTTTTGAATAGATTGTGAAGAAGCTAAATTTTGTAGCATGAGATACTACCTTGAGACACTTTTTAGGTGGAACAGTAGTTGGAACTACCTCTGGTATTTTATAGAGATGAACCCACAGAGAAACAATGAAACTGTGGGGTTGAGACTCATAAACAACATGGCACTTCCACATATATGGTTGGCCCAAGAGAACATCAGAGACATATGGTGGGGAAACATCACATAATACCTCATCCTTGAAGGGTTGGATGTCATATGACAATCGACATTGTTCGCTGACACAGAGATCTCGTCCTTGGTGAATTCACCTGATGTTGTATGGTTGCAGGTGTGGTGTTGTCGACAATCCCAACTGTTTGATGACCTCTACTGAGATGAGGTTTTTCTGGCTTCCACTATCAACAATAAAATGCAGCGGGGTCCCCTTCACCCACATCCGTGAATGAAAAAGGTGCTCCCCCTCTTCAGGATCTGTTGGTTATTCTTGTTGAATTGATGTGGTCACGAAAATAGCAGTGGGGTCCGCGTCAATGATCTATCCTTTACAATTATTTTCAAAATCATATTTTGAATCAGGGTTCAGCTCTTTGTCTTTGATCTTAGCCACCAATGACTGTTTTGAGCGACATTCATCGGTGTTGTGCCAGGGGCTTTTTTGGAAATCGCACCATTTTCCGGTGTCCTTCTTTTTCTTCCCGTGACCCTTCTTTTCCTGTGTCTTGGACTGGTTTTCAGAAGACTGTTTGTTAGGGATGTATTTGTCATACTTTGGTTTTTCAGATTTACAAATCCAAAATCCCGTTTGTTATGGTGCTTAAATTTCTACTCGATTTTAACAACATATCGATAAGCAACACCGAGTGATGAGATGTCCAGGAAATCCATTTCAGTCTGGATGTATCTGTGTAGAGCCCCACGGTATTTCTTAACCAAATGTCGCTTAGAGTCTTTGATACCCATCTTGGTGCACAAGGTATGGAAGGTATTGGTGAACTCCAGAACTACCTGGCCTCTCTCTTTCCACAATGTGGTCCATCTCATGTATTGTTCCTCATAGTTGCCAACAAGGTAATACTGTTCCTTTACCGCATCCACAAAAACATCCCAAGTGGGATTGACCCCATATATTCTAGACTCCTCTGTGGAACTTTGATCCCAGTAAGTTTCCCACCAATTTTTGACACGAGGAAGATCTTTAAGGAGTGCGAAGGTGATATTTTATTTGTCGAAAAAATTGTGAACAGAGAAATAACCTTCTAGCAGAGTTAACCATTTTTCTAGGGATTTTGCATCTATCTGTCCTTCAAATACAGAAATATCAAAATTAACTTGTACCTTGAAAGGTGAGGTGCCTCCAAAGTGGTTGCTTGATGAAGATGCACTTGATGCTATTGGCAAGCGTTTAAGGATGTGGGCAAAATTCTCCATCATTTTGTCCCTCTGTTGTGTGAGAGCTTGCTCAAGCAATAGATTGATAGGATCGTCTACTCCGTCATTTTTCTTTTCTTCTGCCATTGAGGGTTTCTTGGGTGTGTGAGAGCGATTGTCTTCAATATATACAAGCTCAAGACCCAACTTTCTATACTCGGACCTCGTCGGGGACATGCACTGAAAAAACGATTAAGAGCAGCCTGCTCTAATACCATTGATCCAGATTATTTTTGGCACGAAATGCGAGTGGAGATATAATAAATAAATGCATAGAGATATTGCAGATATTCAATAAGATAACATAAATGTATCATAGATGCAACCATAAACACATATATACAGTAATACATGATTTCTATTAACGAAATAAATGTACAGAGACTGTAAAAATACAGAGTGAAAGACTCGCTAGAATGGTGGCAGCTTATCTCTGAGAAGAGATGTGACGGCTACTCACATTCGCAAGAAGATTATTACAATGAGGCTATGAAGCAATTTTTACAATAAATCGGAATGAAAAAAACCCTAGATATCCAAAACCCTAACCCTAGGAGATGAAGCGCCAAAAGTCATGTTGGCCCCGTTTGGGTAAGTTGTTGAATCAACTTCTCGGGGTCGTAACTTTTGCATAAGATCTCCGTTTTAGGCGTATGATAGCTCGTTGGAAAGGTATCATCGAGGAGATTCATTTTGGGGGATCATTCATGCCTTTATATATCATTGAGAACATATATCTATAAAAACCTTAATTTATTCCCTTAAAATGGCCCCGGAAGATAAAACCTGCTAAAAATAGTAAATTGCCAAAATTGCCAAACAACTATTTTGAGCCATTTGGAAAAGGTGGGGGGGCACCGATATCCACCTAGATCAGTCCACAACCTGAACCTTAAAGGTTTCTCAACCTCTGCACTCACATATTTCTTGTGCATAATATCACTATCTCTCCTGAGCTTACAACTCACTCAACTTCTAAGGGTCTCGTCCCTCTATTCCTTCAAAGGAATTTTTGTGCTCTCTTGGAACTTCGTCACTCTTCCTTCTGAGATTGAGAAGTTTGTTAGTATTGTGCGCTCCTTACACTCTTAGTTTCTAAAGGAATCATACTTAATACTTTTTCCAAAAGTATTTCCTGTGCACTCCTTGCGCTTTCTCGATGCAATCCTTACAGAGCCTTCTCCTAAGTCCTGAACTCTTTAGGCTCACTGGTGCACTCCTTGCACTCCTTACATAACTTTCCTCCAGAGTGTTCAATAACTTTGGTCCTTATTCTCTTCCAATTAGATATCAGAGTGTTCAGTAACTCTAATGTGCACTCCTTGCACTATTCCTTCTGAGCTTCAGAATGGTTCCAGTGTTCCCACCTAGCACACTCTTCTTTGAACTTACAACAGAGTTCAAGTGCACTCCTTGCACTGGATTCATGGAGCTTTCAAAACTCTGGTGTGCACTCCTTGCACATGCCTAAGAGCCCATAACTACTCAGAAATATACAGATAGGGAAATCTATCTAATTCTTGCAAATGAAACCTATTTGCATACATCTACAACATATATGAATAAATACAGAAAAAAATCTAGAGAATAACCATTCATCACACATAGGAGCATAAACACCTCATATGTAGGAAAAAATTCTTTTGTATTATATCTAAATGTATCTGTACAAATATTTACAAAGGCTAGACTGCAACAGATTCTTCAACAATTTATCTACTCTCTCTCTCTCTCATCCTCTAATCATCTCATCCATTTTGATACAATGCAGATTTTTTTCAAAAGAGGGGCTCCTCGAGCCTTCCCTCCATCTACCTACTCACATTGAACTACATTGAATTGTCATCTAGTCTGAATCAAATCTATATCCATCATATTGCCATCCATTAAAGGTGACTCTATCTATTACAACAACTTGCTTGTACAAAGACAATGGCTCGATTTTCCTTGAGCCATCAAACCTTCAATTACATTCAATTCTCATTCAATTACTGTTACAGGAGAATCCCCCTATGGACAAGTGGATCCCTCTTGGATACTAGAGCCCTATAACCAAGACAGAAAGGTGAAAATGTTGAACATTCACATTCATTCTAATGAAGCTAAACTAGTTGAGGAATAAGAAGAAAGGAATATAAATACCTTTAATAGCGTTTGTCCTTGCTCGATCTAGGCTGATCTTGATCTCCAAGTTTTTCAGAAAGTCCTGCAATTTAAGGAACAACAACGACAAAAAAATACTTCCTATTCCTACCATGATTAGCTTCGAAATAGATCTATCAAAAAGAACAATTTCATGAAACATACACGAATTTGAAGGAAATAGGCCAAGAACACACACACACACACACACACACACACACACACATATTATTGAAAATAGAGAAAAGTGCTTACAACTATGATGTAGATGCAGTAGCTTGACCAAGCTCTCTTTGTCCAGACCCTTGCTCAAAATTTCCACGATCAGAATGATTGTAAATTCACTGATATCTTCCTTATGAGATCATAAGTTTGATGCCTTCAATGTATCCCCTTTTCACCATGAAGAGGCCTCCTTAAATAGGCTTGGAGAGGCCTAACCATCTTAGATATTCTTGGGATAGGTTGAGGATATTTCTCGATCAGTTGTGGATCCTCCCTAAGATCCAACCTTGACCTTAGATTCGAATCCAACAAACTCTAGAGATGAGGGAGATTTATCCTTGATTTTTCTCAACAGTCCAAAATTCTCTCAAACATGCCAAAACTCTCTTAAAATGGGGCACAAAGTGTTGCAATGCTCCCATAAAGGAGGTTGGGGAGCGTTGGCCTCAAAAAATGACTTTTGAGTGGTTTTTTCCATGGTAAAATGCTTTGTACTCCTTGTCAAGTGATTTCTCCTTCTTAAACTAGTCTTTGAAGGTGTCTTAAGTGTTCTTGTAATGTCGTTTAAGACATGACATAGGAAATATGATAGCATGATTTTTGCGACACTTGTGACACTTAAGGCTAAAATGCGACACTTGCAACACTGGTAATGACGAAAATAGGTCATCATTGGAGTGAGTAATTTTGATGTGTAACAATTACATCAAAGATTTTAAATTTGGGTTCAAAATGAGAGGGATGGCTCCTCTCTTTCCTTGGAACCCATTCCTCCTTGAGAGTTGATGCGCTGCCTTGCTACAGTTGATGAGGTGGAGTGATGCACTTGCATCATACTCTTGCACTGACAAAATCATGAGCTCCTGCTCATGGATCCCCTGCTACTGAGGTTTTGATCCTCCAAGATCCAAAATCTGAATTTGGAGTTGTACATCTTCTCCTCTTCCATGTTGCTTCTATTGTTGCTACCCTGCTGATGCACGATCTCCCCTGTTCAGCTTCCTCTTGCTACTGACTATCTCCTTTTCTTTCATTGTCGCTGACCTTCTAATTTCTACTATCACTCTGTTTAGCTAGTCTACTAGCTAGCTCCTCCTTTGTAGTCTACTCTACTGCATCTCTTCTTCATCAATTTCCAACCTATCCTATTGGAAAAGTTGAATCTGCACTATTACCCTTTCCTCCATGGATTCCATTCCTTCACACAAATCAATGGGAAGATCAATCTGATCTCCCAAGATGTTTCTATCTCCTGTGGCACTAGCTTGACACTCAACTACAAGTCCAAATTATGCATCCATTCTACTAAGATTCAGCTCATCCATCTCCCCTGACAGTTCTCCGTCTGTCAGTTCCTCTGCCTCTTCTTGTGATGGTACAAGCCGAACTTCATCCAACTTCTCCCTAGGCTGGAATTATTCTCCATTCTTCACAATTACATCCCTCTATCAATCTTCTTTTGTGCTTGGATTGCTCAACCATTCCTCCAACATCTTCAACTCTTTCTCCCACTGAGTGATAATCTGATCTGAATGCTCCTCTTCTTCTTCCACCTTCTGGGAAGATGTTAATGTCTTCTCCTTCTCCTCCTTCATGACAATATTGTTTGGCTGACTCTCCTCTGTTGCACCTTAAGAATGTGTAATGGCCTTGACTAGGCCTCTTGGAAGGAATATGATGATTCATCCAATGATCAGAATGTGCCTCTTATCCTCCTCCTCTGTTAGCACTGCTTGCTGATATGAACTCTTCTCTCTTGAGTTAGTGAGACTCTCATATAGTCTCATCTCCATTTCTTTCAGTACTCCTTACTGATATGAACTCCTTTTCGAGCTCTCGATACTTTTAGACAGTCTCACCTCATCCTCATTTCCCTCCTGGAAATTTGAGGTTTTACTCCTTCCCTCTTGGTAGTTTATGAGATCTTCAACTGATCTCATCTCATTTCCCTCCTGGAAATTTGAGGTTTTACTCCTTCCCTCTTGGTAGTTTATGAGATCTTCAACTGATCTCATCTCATTTCCCTCCTAGAAATATGAAATGTCATCATTGAGGTTCCTTCCATCCTCTAGTTCACAAAGGTAAACCATCTCCTCCTCTGTGGCACTAAGGTTTTCAGCATGCCTCAACCACCTCCTCAAATTCTGCCTCTTCCTTATGGAAATCAGTTGTTGGATAAGGCACTTTACTTTTCTCTTCAAGGACCATTCATACTTCTAGCTTCCTTGTGCTTCCTGCTGCATCTTCAGAATTAGCCTGTTGATATCTTATCTCATCTCCTATATCTCTTTGTCTGTCTTCTCTTTGCTCGCCTGCTGGTGGCCTCCTTGAGATTTCTTCTTATGGCCTTCAATATCCATATTTCACCTCTTCCTTCAAGAATGCAACTGATTCTTCTCCTTCATCCCACCTGGTTGTCTACTGATTGGTGCACAGTTGCAAGCAGACCTTCATAGAACATTGCACCCTCATTTCTCCTCTTTTACCTGTTATCTACAAAAAAAAATCAGGCTCTGATACCATTTGATGTAGACCCCCTCCCTCACCTTGGGTCCACTCGAACTCCTGGTCAAGGATCGTTCTAATCGGGAGCTAGATCAAATCTTCAGGCTCTTACTGAACCCCCTATTAATGTTCACATGTCCTCAAATTTCATGTGCAGGTCCAAACATTGAACCCGCGGGCTCTACCTAGTCCCCTTCTTCCTTGAAATGATTTTGTGCCCCTAGCCCTCTTCCTCAAGCCAAATCCTCATGTGGCCAAAGACTGTGACCAGGCGCTAGTTAATAGCGCACTATTTTGTTACTTTGGTGATTTCTACAAGCCCATTTTCTTTTAAAATAAAAATTTTCCTTCAGCCCCTTTTCTCAGGCCTGTTCCTCATATGACCAAGGGCCATGACCAAACAGTAACCCAAATGGCTCTACTTCGACGCTCAAGCTTCGATGATATCCAAATGCATCTAACACACACAACATTCACAAAGTGTTTATCATAAAAAAAAGGCAGATCAGACGACTCTGGTAATCCTCAGATCAATGGCTCCTACGCCTCTTTCACACCTCAAGCTTCAATGATTTTTCCCCGATGCTTCTCCACAAAATTCCATAATCATCGAATCGGTGAACATGCCCAAATGTTAGATTGATGACTCTTCGGCCTCAACAAATAAACGATTTAGATCTCCCCTTTCGACCTTCATTGATTTCCTTTGGTCATACACAAAGAGGACCTTTCATGTATTTTGACGCCAAAACTATGAAATAGCTCTCCTTCCTCCACGTGTCCCCTTCCTGATCAACGACCAGGATGCCTTCGGGACTTCATAAGTCCTCCCTGTCTATGTGACGATTCACTTTCACCGAAATTCCAAGTCCCCAAACTCTGGATCTTTCGCCATGTGTCCTCTCCAAATGGACAGTTAGGATTGACTCTGGCCTTCAAGCCCTTGGGAGTCCAAGAAACACTATACTCTACATTCCCCGGAGTGCTAGACTTCTAGATCTACTTCCACATGTCCTTCTAGTGATGAATGGTCCAGATCAACTCTGCTTCCTCTATTCTCTTGGATTATTTACCCTCCGGATCTCTTAATATGGTGACGTGTGTCCTCTCTAATGGACGACCCAGATGACTTCGAGACTCTGGGCTTCTAGAGTCCTAGGTTCTCGAATGTGATGTTCTTCTAAACCTCTAACTAATGGAGGGTCTAATCTTTTGCCACATGTCCACTTCTTTGGATGGCCGGGATGAGCTTCAGCCTTATAGCCTCTCGGTATTCTCACCCCAACACAACTTAGATCCTTCAAACTGTGAACTAACAAAGCTCAGATCCATGCACTACATGTTTGTTCCAATGGAAGACCGATATTCACTCCTGCTCCCAGCCCTTCGAGGATTTTCGACACAAATCAACTTGTTTCCTTCGAAGTAATGGAATTCCAGAATCCTCTATCTATTGCCACGTGTCCTCCCATTCAACGGTGAGGATCTACTCCTCCCTTCAGTGCTTCGGGGGATTTGAACCCTCCTAACCTTTATTCTCCTAGAGTGTCTTGTCCCTGGACCACGTGATCCGATGACACCTGTCCATCGAGAACGATGGTAGAGATGGGCTCCGCTACTCTAGGCTTTGAGAATTTTTCCTACTCCAACACTGTGTGGTCCCGTAGTACTAAAACTCCAGTCCTCACGATCTTCTGACACATGTATCCTACACCAATGACCTGGATTCACTACGGGACTTCGGAGCTTCGGGAGTCCCCTATACTCCACACCTCCGTTCTTTCAAATTATCGATCTTCCAGATACACACGAACCATTGACACACGTCCTTACAAATGGACTGTCCTGATAGATTTTAGACTTCGAGACTTTGGGAGACTCGTCTCCTCTACGCCTAAATGTAGAAAACCATTGGACTTGCGAAGTCCAAAGGATATTGAGGGTTACATCCCGTGCAACTTACCTGGATCCGACGGTTATCGATCCACTAGCTCAAATCTTATGGATATGATCTGTTCTCCTCTTACACACTCCTCCTTGAGTCTGAGTTTAGATCTAATGGTCCAGATATTCTCTCCTGCCAATATCGGTGACTGTTGTAGCTTTTCCTCCCAATGAAGGATTCTTAAATAATTTTCAAAGGCTCTGAGCCTTTGAATATTCTCCTCTGCAAGCTAACTCCTCGGCCTGCACTGCACCTCCTGAGCTTGAAATTATTTTAAAATTCAAAAGGGTTGGGCCCTTTGAATGTTTCCCTCCTCTAGGGCTGTCAACTTGGCTCCTTCTCGCATTCCTGGAAAACACTACCCCCCCTGAGATTTTATCTTGGAGTAGGCTCACTTAGGCTCTCTTTGTGCTTCCTCCACAAACTGAACCTTAAAGGGTTCTCAACCTCTACACTCCTTACATATTTCTCATGCACAATGGCACTATCTCTTCTGATCTTACAACTCACTCAAATTTTAAGGGTCTCTACCCTATGTTCCTTCAAAGGAATTCTTGTGCTCTCCTGGCACTCCTTCGCTCTTCCTCCTAAGCTTGACCAACACTTTATCATTTTGTTGGCGATGTGCACTCCTTACACTCTGAGTTTCTAAAGGAATCAAACTTAAGACTTTTTCCAAATTTCTTTCATGCACACTCCTTGCGCTTGCTCGATTCACTCCTTACATAGCCTTCTCTTGAGTCCTGAACTCTTCAGGCTCATTGGTGCACTCCTTGCACTCCTTACAAAACTTTCCTCCAAAGTGTTCAGTAACTCTAGTCCTTCTTCTCCTCCAACAAGCTATCAGAGTGTTCACTAACTATGATGTGCACTCCTTGCACTATTCTTTCTAAGCTTCAGAATGGTTCTAGTGTGCCCACTTGGAACGCTCTTCTCTTAACTCACAACAAAGTTCAAGTGCACTCCTTGCAATGGATTCACATAGTTTCAACACTCTGGTGTATAGTCCTTGCACAATCCTAGGAGCCCAGAACTACTCAAAAACATATAGATAGGGAAATCTATCTAATTCCTGCAAATGAAATCTATTTTCATACATCTACAACATACATGAATAAATATAGAAAACATCCATAGAATAACCATTCATCACACATAGAAACACAAACACCTCATATGTAGAAAAAACTTCTTTTGTATTATATCTGAATGTATTTGTAAAAATATTTGCAAAGTCTAGACTGCAACAGAGTCTTCAACTCTCTCTCACTCTCTCTCATCCTTTAATCATCTCATCCATTTTGATACAATGAGATTTTTTTTCAAAATAGGGGCTCCTCAAGCCTTCCCTCCATCTACCTACTTGCATTGAATTACATTGAATTTCCATCTAGTCTGAATTAGATCTAGATCCCTCCTACTGTCATCCATTAAAGGTGACTCTATCTATTACAAAAAAGTGCTTATACAAAGACACTGGCTTGGTTTTCCTTGAGCCATAAAACATTCAATTACATCAAAAAATTTAAATTTGGGTTCAACATGAGAGGGTTGGCACCGCTCTTTCCTTGGAACCCGTTTCTCCTTGTGCACTGATGCACTTCCTTGCTAGCATTGATGAGGTGGAGTGATGCTCCTACATCAAGGACCTAACATGGGATCATTCCTAGCGTGCTCTCAGTCTTGTGCAGACCCTCGACTCACCCTCTGGAATCCACCAATGTCAAAGTAGTTGACATGGTAACCCATAATAAATTTTTCCCATAATTTTATCAAAAGATATAAAGGCACCTCCCTATTATTGCAGGGAGGTTTATCAGATACCATGTACCACCTATCCATCCAGTGTTGACTAATTTTTGGGTGGATTCACCAGTTAATGCAAATTTGTTTCTTGTTGATAGGTGGTTGTTGTCTAGTTCGAGGATTAATAAAAATAGACATGGTTTCTTTTTTTGAAATAACCAAGTCTCTAACTTGGTTTCTATCCAGTTCAATGCAGTAAAATTAAAACATTCTTTCCTTGTATTGAGAAATAGAAGTTAATTTCCCTTGGGAACTTGCAATGGACCTCACAATGACATCCAATGTAATGGCCAAGGAATGTCTACTAGGTTCTCTTGTGCCCCTTAATTCATTTACATTTTTTCTCAATATGGCCAACCCCTCGTTAGTTTGTGTGTCTATTTTGGGTGGTTGTGGTGAGTTGGGGTTTTCCTCGCCTTGGTCTTCTTGTGGGCCATTTACATTGTCTCTGTGTTCAATTTTATAATATATGTTGCAATTTAATAAGGCATGACATGTAAATTAACTCGATTTTTTTAAAATAGAAATTTACAAAAAATGTCAAAATGTATTTTAAGAATTAAAAAAAAAAACCATAAAATAATCACATTTCTTGTAAATTCTCTACAATTATTTTTAAAGGGGAAATGGTAGGCAATGTAAGAGGTGAATCTCTCTAAATTTTCTAGATGAGATTTCTAGATAGAAGATTACAAATTTCTATAATTTAGATTCTTTTAGAATATATTAAATTAATGGAATAAAAGTAAAAATTATTAAAACGGGAGGAAAAGAAGAGAAATCAAACACACATGGCTTGACTGGGACATAGTGGCAAGATATTGACTTTGCTCCTCCTATCTCTTTTCTCAATGAGGGTAAAAATGTGAGCTTGATGTGTGAAAATGGGAACAAATTGTGCCCGCGGTCGGTTAAAAATGGTATGACAGAGGAACGCATGCGTGTTCTTAGGAATGCACAGGTTTTCTTGCCAAAACTCCTATGTGGCAATATGAGTGGAGGTTCAGGCTTTACCAAACCTATAGAATCAAGAACACGTGCTCGTTCCTAAGAACACACATGCGTTCATGCGAGTGCACATTCTTTTTGACCCCTTTTCCACTTTTTTGTCCACCAACGTTTTTCACACACCCAGAGAGGGTATCATAAAATCCCTTCCCATTCTCAACACTTTTGGATATACATTGTTTATTGTAATGCCCTTCTTTTCCACATCTCCATCATACATTTACGATTTTTTTTGAATATTTAGATCTCCCTATAGATTTAGATTTCCTACTTGAGGACTTATTTTTATTTCTTTCCTGGGAGCGTCCTCTTACAAATAAGGCATTTGTACTCCGAATTTCCATGTTTTTCCTCCTCATCTCTTCCGAAAAAAAGGATTATACCACACCATTGAAACTTTAAGTAGTTGCATTAATTCCTATGGTTACAACTAGAGTATCCTACGATTCTGGTAAAGAGAACAATAAATCAATACACTTATCTTCATAAAAAATCTTAATATCAACAAACAATAACTAACTTTACACAATATTGAAGGCGTTTAGATGCTTTATTACCGAGTCTCCATATTTCATCCTCAGATTGTACAACTTATTCCACATTAAATTGATACAAAGCCTCTAACTTATTCCATAATTCCTTGGATGTAGCTTCCTCTAACACATCCAATATTACTGAATCTAAAGGACACAACCGAATCAAGTGCTCTTTGCTTTCCAATACAACTTTGTCCAATCTTCTATTGATATTATTATATATGCAATACCTAGATCTAGAGTGACTCATTGATCTTTGTCTACCAAAAGATCTTCCATCTTGAGCTTCCACATCTCAAAACTTTTCCCATTAAATATTTTGATCTCTATTTTTGAACTTTTCTCCATTTATTTTCACCACAAGAATCGATACCACATGACTCCCAATGTAAATAGGTTTATCACATACCCAAGCCAAACCCTTAGCCACATAGGCATCCCCATGAAGAAAATAAATTCTCTGATACCAAATGTAAGTTTTAAACCTTTTTTGGTAATGCAATACACACACAAATTCTTAACAGAGAACATAAAACAATTGCAGTCAAACATATACACACAAATTTACCTTGGAAATTGATGTATCTGATTAACTTAGATTCATTCACAAGATCTAAAAAATCATGCAAAAACATGAGAATGGAAAATAAATCTCTTTTATTCCTTCTCCATCCTAACTATTACAATGGAAGTTCAACCCCTTATAATTACTATATGAGATTTTCTAAAACAACTAATTTTAGAAAATTCTCGCATGACTCTAAAACTGACCAATAACTAAGAGATAGCTAGAGAGACACTATTTATCAATGTGTTTTTCTAATGAGGTGTATAAAATAGGAGATAACATATCATTACTAATTTAAAAAATCCCACAAAAACACTAAAACCCCAATTTGAGGCCTTATATGATGGAATTTTGCCCTAGAAAAGTGTCAAAATGATGTCCAATCTAAAGAATTAGATTTGCACAACAGTGAAATCTTCGATACACACTTCCCTATAACATTTAATCTCAAATGGATAATCGAGTCAAAATTTATGACCCTCAGAAATACTTGCATTAGAAATAGAACTCAGAAAACCAACAACCTATTTTAGAGCCACATCTCTAATTCTATTCATCATGATCCAACTTCATTGTTTAGAATACAATATATATAGGATCCCGCAACATAGAAAAAACCACTAATCCATTAACCAAGATTACATTACAACCTTAATTCCTTAAGTGGAGTTAGGAAATGATGGGATGAAATACCATGCACCACTAAACTTCCAAAGGTGGAGAACCACCCTCACTAAAGGCAAAATACCACCAAACAATTAGGCAAAAACACTCTCAAATTTTTTTTCTAGGGAAAATAGAGGGACCTAGGCTCAACATCATTAGGTTTCCCTTCTCACCCTCATTCCTGGCCAACTAACCATTTGATAGCCAACCAAACGAGATGGTCCAATGCCTTCCTAACTTCATAATATATTAATTGTATTAGGTTATTTTGGTCTTCATACACATGGCCAATATTTAGTTGAGGGTTTCATATACCAATGGTTTGGCCAATATTCCACATGAGGTAAACCTATTAAATCCATTGAATTTATATGCAGATCTGATTGACTCTGTGCATGCCAAAACCTAACCTACTAATTCATTATAAGCATAGGCGATAGATTTAGTAAAGGCATCTGTAAAAGATACAAGACCAATAATGGTAGAAACATAAACATAGGTATATTTGGACGAGGAAGACACCATATTCCCCAAGAGTAGAGAAGACAACATCTTCAATAGGATCACCCATCTAATAGACTGTATCCTCAAAACAATTGATTTGGTATATCAAGTCTTGGTTTTGGGGAAAATTGGTTTGAATCCAGACCAAATAGAAGGAGTTAGAATGTTTCTGAAAAGGGGAGACTAAGAGGATGAGGTAATAGTGCAATAATGAAAATTTGGATGTCGTAGATGAGAAAAACCGAGGTCCAAGAATTGTAAGGTTTAGGAATCGACGGGTTATTCCACGGACCCCATGGATGATAAAAGGGAAAAATGAAAATACAAATGGGAACAACGAAAAAGGTAATGTTGTTTTGAACATAGACCAATATAATAGACCTAAATTCATAATCAAGTATCAATATGAAATTTTTTTCATCATCAAATCTTATAGTTCGGATGATGTTCACAAGAGCATAAAATATAGTGGCAGATAGGATTCAATGACAATGAATGAAGAGAGGACACAGTTATGAATAATAAAATGTGTTTTTCAATTGCATTCAACATGATTGATATTTTACTTTCATATTTTTATTTCTTCTCGTTGTGGATTCTTTCTTCCCGTTTTCCAATCTCTTTGCTCAATTAGGGTAAAAACACGAGCATGGTGTGTTCCAATGGGCACAAATCATGCCCATGGTCGGGGAACACGCGCACATACTTAGGAATGCACACATCCTCCTACCAACAATCCTGTGTGGCAAGCTGAGTGGAGGTTCAGAATTTATCAAACCTATAGAATTAGGAACACGTCTTTGTTCCTAAGAATACGCACGTGTTCCTATTGACCCCCTTATCACATTTTCATCCACCAAATACTTACACACACCCAGAGAGGGTATCATCAAATCCCTTCCCACTCTCAACACTTTTGGATCTACATTGTTTATTGTAATTTCCTTCTTTTCCACATCTCCATCTTACATTTACGATTTTTTCTGAAGATTTATATTTCCCACTTGAGGACTTATTTTTATTTTTTTCCTAGGAGCGTCCTCTTACAAATAAGGCATTTGTTCTCTGACTTTCCATGTTTATCCTCCTCATTTTCTTCGACAATAAGGATGAGACCACGCTACTGAAAATTTAAGTAATTTCATTAATGCTTATTGATACAACCAGAGTATCCCACGAGTCTGGTAAAGAGAACAATAAATTGATACGCTTATCTTCATAAAAAATCTTAATATCAATAAGCAATAACTAACTTGCCACAATATTGAAGGCGTTTAGATGCTCCATTAATGAGTCTCCATATTTCATCCTCAGATTGTACATATTCTTCCACACGAAATGTTTGTTTACCAGGAACTTAGACTGAGACAAAGCCTCTAAATTATTCCATAATGCCTTGGATGTATTTTCCCATGACACATCCAATAATACTAAATCTAAGAGACACAACTGGATCAAGTGTTATTTGATTTCCAATCCAACTTTGTCCAATCTTTTGTTGACATTATCATAGGTGAAATACCTAGATCTAGAGTGACGCATTGAAATTTGTCTACCAAAATATCATCCATCTTGAGCTTCAACATCTCAAAACTTTGCCCATCAAATATTTTGAACTCTATTTTTTAACTTTTCGCCATTTCTTTTCACCACAGGAATTGATACCACACAACTCCCACTGTAACAAGGTTTATCATAGACCCGAGCCAAACCCTTAGCCACAAAGGCATCCCCCTGAAACTAATACCTTCTCTGATACCAACTGTAAGTTTTAAACATTTTACAGTAATGCAATGCACACACAAATTCTCAACATAGAAAATAAAACAATTGCAATCACACATATACACAAAAATTTACCTTCGAAATTGATGTAGCTGATTAACTTAGATTCATTCACAAGATCTAAAAAACCATGCAAACACACGAGAATGGAAAATATCTCTTTTTTATTCCTTCTTCATCCTAACGGTTACAATGGAAGTTCAACGCCTTATAAGTACTATATGAGATTTTCAAAAACAACTAACTTTAGAACATTCTCGCATGACTCCAAAAATGATCAATAACTAAGAGATAATTAGAGAAACACTATTTGTCAGCTTGCTTTTATGACGAGGTGCATAAACTAAGAGATAACTGATAATTACTAATTTAAAAAATCCAACAAAAACAGTAAAACCTCAATTTGAGGCCTTATATGATGGAATTTGGCCCAAAAAAAGTATCGAAATGATGTTCGATCTATGGATAGAACTCTCTTCCTTGTAAAATTTCAGCCCAAACGGATAATCGAGTAAAACAATATAACCCTAAAAAATCCCTGCACCAGAAATCGAACTTGGAAAACCAACAACCTATTTTAGAGCCACATCTATAATTCTGTTAATTGATTATGCAGAAACATTTGCATAGGTAGCTAAATCCAACTTAACAAACGAGAAACAAGAACTGACTCCCAACACTTGGAGATGGGGAAGAAAATCCAATCTTGTTCAACTTAATCAATGATAATTACAAATATATATACGATGCCATATAATTGAGGAACGATTTAGGAACGGTTTGAAATGTTGAGACGGTTGGAAACTAATCACCGTCAAAGAAACTAATTCTCCATTATTCTGTGTCTCTCCTTTAATGGAGAAAGGATTGACATACACACCTAACATCTGTCTAAATAGTTCAAATTTGATCTTCCCAAGAGGCTTAGTGAAAATATCAGCATCATTTTCACTAGTATTACAATACATTAAAGAAATGTCATTAGACTGCATCTTTTCTCGAACAAAATGGAATTGAGTATCAACATGCTTTGTCCTTGAATGATAAACTAGATTATTTTCCAACTTGATTGAGCTCTGGTTATCGCATTTGATTATCGTATCTTTCCTTTGTTCTTATCCAACATCTTGAAGTAGTCTTCTCAACCAAACAACTTCACAAGTTGTTGCACACAACACTTCATATTCTGCCTCAGTGGATAACAAATATATAGTAGGTTGCTTCTTATTTATCCATGAAACAATCCTGGATCCAATGCTAAAAGCATAACCTGCAGTAGATCTCTGATCATCCGGATTGCCATCCCAGTCAGAATCTAAGTAACCTGTAAGCTCAACATCGAATGAATGAGTATACTTAATACCATTATCAATTGTGGCTTTGAGATGCCTGAGTACCCCTTTCGTTGCACTCCAATGGATTTCTATAGGTTTATCCATAAAATGACTTAACACACTAACAAAGTATGCTATGTCAAGTCTGGTTGTAGTGAGATAATTCAAGCTTCCCACCATCTGTCTATACATTGTATCATTTACCTCCTTCAAACCATCATTACAATAAAGTTTTGTGTTTTGTTGCATTGGAACATAAGAAAATTTACATTGATCCATTTTAAACTTCTTAAGTACTTCTCTGACATATTTTCCTTGAGACACAAAGGTTTGACCATCATTTCTCCAGACTTCAAGACCGATACAATAATGTAACTCACCAAGATATTTCATTTCAAATACCTGTGACATATGCTTCTTAATTCCACTAATCAATTTTTCTGAATTTCCCGTAATAATTAAATCATCAACATATAAGGAAATTAATACAATGTGCCCCTTTTCATCAAAATTGATATACAGATT
The DNA here is from genome assembly GCA_000966675.3 of Picea glauca. NCBI lineage: Eukaryota > Viridiplantae > Streptophyta > Pinopsida > Pinales > Pinaceae > Picea > Picea glauca. The sequence goes on along the minus strand of JZKD02S1792279.1, from coordinate 256,277 downwards.
TGGATCACTTTTTCTCCTCATAAAACCCTGCTGAAGAAAGAATGAATCTATCTTCTCATACCATGACCTAGGTGCGTGTTTCAGTCCATACAATGATTTCTTTAATTTACATACTAAATGTTCTTGACCACTTTTCACAAACCCCTCTGGTTGAGTAAGGTAAACCTCCTCCTTTAACTCGCCATTCAAGAAAGAAGACTTTACATCTAATTGGTGAATCTTCCAATGGTGTTTTGTGGCTAGTGCAATTAACATTCTTATAGTGTTTAATTTAGCTATTGGTGCAAATGTTTATGCATAATCAATGCCCTCTTTCTGTGAATACCCTTTTGCCACCAATCTGGCTTTATATTTATCTATACTACAATCTGCTTTGAATTTAGGTTTGTATATCCATTTACATCCTATGGGATTTTTATCTTTAGGCAATTCAGTCAATTCCCAATTTTTGTTTTTCATTATAGAGCCACATTCTTCCTCCATTGCTTCTCTCCACTCTTCATGTTCATTAGCTTCATTAAAAATCATTGGTTCTATGACATTTGAAATATTACTCATTAGGGCGTAATGTTTATATTTTTCAAGTGGACGAACCTATCGTGAAGATATTCTCAATTGGCTAGTGACTTCTTATTCGTTTTGTGAAGATTCTTCTTCATTGCTAGATGTATCCATGTCACTGGGTGCCTTTTCCTGCTGCTGCTTCTCTTCTTTGACCTCCTCATCTTCAAGAAGTACATGTCATCTTTTATGACTGTTGTCCTCATTGTTTCCTTTTTCCTGCTCATGGAAAATTACATCTCTACTTGCAAAAACTTTGTGAGTAGATGGATCAAGCAGTTTATATGCTTTAAATTATGAACAATACCCTATAAAAATACATTTTATAGATTTAGCATCAATATTCTTCTTGTTCTCCTTTGGAATGTGTGCAAAATCCTTACACCCAAATATCCTCAAATTATTAACTTTTGGTTTAGAATCATACAAGGATTCGAAAGGATTTTTATGATCAACACACCTTGTTGGACTTCTATTCTTTAAGTAAAAAACAGTGCTAATGAACTTAGCCCATAAAGCATTTGAAAGATTCTTACCTTTCATCATACTTCGTGCACACTCCATCGGATTTCTGGTTTTCTTTTCTGCAACTGTGTTGTGCTATGGAGTGTGGGCTATTGCAATTTGTTGTACTATTCCATGATCTTTGTAGTACTTGATGAAGTTCCCCAATATGTACTCTCCCCCTTGATCTGAGTGAAGGATTTTGATGGGTTTTCCTTTTTTCTTCTCCACCATGTTTTTAAATTCCTTAAAGTATTCAAAAACATCACTCTTTTTCCTAAGGAAATAAATGTTGACACTGAGAGGGGGGTGAATCAGTATAAAGTACAATTTAAAAACCTTTTTCAACTTATACTTAAACCATTCAATTATATCCAATGAGAAATGAACAATAGTATAAGAGTTACACCAA
>JZKD02S1792279.1:220726-245114 GCA_000966675.3 Picea glauca | reverse complement strand
CTTATCTTAGCAATGCTTATTTTTTTCTTTACACTTGGCAAAACAGATAGATAATTTTGATCTTCTAGATTAGGGTTGATTACATCTTTATAATACCTTAATTTTCTTTTTTCCACTAACTCTTTATCACACCACATTTTTTCCTTAAATTTTGTTTTGACGTTTTTTTTAATAGTATCTTTATTCTGCAAAATGGTTTCTTCCATGATTCCCCAGTAGTTTAGCCAAGACCGGGCATCTTTATGCCATCCTCGCTTGAGTCGATGGTGGTTATGACTTGATTTTGAAGAAATTTTAGGTAGCCTCTTGTCTTCCATGTTGTTTAATTTGTTCCTATATATTAGGTATCTAGTCATAGCCATGCTCTCAATGGAGAAGAAGCTTGTTTCTACGAGGAGGATGAGATAGGGTGTATTTCCTTTAATTTTGAAATTATAGGTTATACAATTCTTTTGTATTTTCTCTATCTTTCTCCAGTATTCACAAGAGATACTACAACCCTAGACTTCACATCCATAAAGAATAGCAGGTGTAACAACAGTCTCAAAGAGGAGTTTCTTCTTATCCCAACTCCAAAGATCAACTGATTTACAATTGTTTTCAAGCCCATAATAAGATTTCCATCCCCCAATAATCCTTTTCTCAATGCTATAATTCCATTTGAGCTTGTGGTGAATATCAATTCCAATATATTTGTATGAAGACACTTCCTCCAAGTTGTTGTTGTCATATACAAAGGTATCATAAGGGATCTTGTTGGATTTAATAATCATGACCTTAGTCTTATCAGTATTAACAGTCATACCCATATTGGAGCAAAAATCCTTGAGGATTCTTAGTTGGTTTTCAAGATCATGGGGACTCCTTGCCATAAGAATGATATCATCGGCATAAAGAAGAAGATTGATGACTATACCAATGAGAGTAGGGCCGACACAACCTCCTTTTTTGAAGCATTCTTCTAACTTATCAATGTATATGCCAAAAAGGGTAAGGGACAAGGGAAAACCTTGTTTGACTCCGATATTGTAGTTAATCTCTTTTGACCAGCCCTCAGTGTTTTTAAACTTAGCAATAACATTCTCATACATCCTTATTGCAGTAGCCCTCAACTCGAGAGGCACTTTTATCTCTCCTAACCTATTCCAAAGGTTTTTCCTAGGAACCATGTCAAAAGCTTTTCTAAAGTCAACAAAACAACAAAAAATATTGGTTTTAGTATTGCGGAACTCCTATGCAATGATCCTAAAGGTAACAAGATGGTCCACAATGGAATGATATCTCCTAAACCCGGCCTGACCTTTAGCTCTTTTATCATGACTTTCTAGCCAAATGCTAATCTTCTTTTCCAAAATAATTCAATAAAGCTTGGCTAAAATCGGGTTAATTATAATGGTCCTATAATTATAGGGAATGTTTTTATCCCCATTTTTAAAAATAGGAACAATGAGGCTTTGCGTCCAGGGTTTAGGGAAGCCCTGCTTGACTGCTAAATTGAAGAGCTTGTATATGTGAGGGATAAGGATTGGCTCTCTGATTTTAAAAATTTCATCTTGGTAGCCTTCAATGTCCTTAGCTTTCCTATTTGTGAACCGCTTAACCCCGAACTCTATGTCATCTAAAGAAAATACTTCTTCCTTTGTAGGGACAATAGGAATGGTGTCCATGGAATTAGGGAACTCGTACAAATTTTTAGGGTAGGAATTCCAGTCTATTAAGGGAATCCTATTATTTTCTTTAGTATTATGTTTTAGAATTTGGCTCCATAACTTCTTAAGATCCAACTTGTATAGTTGTGAAAGTTTCTCTTGCCTTTTATTGATATAGTATCTTTTTTTCCTTTTAATTAGGGATTTGTACGTATTGATCTTATCGAGTTTTAAGGGCTCATTAGAAGCATACCTAATGGATTTCCTAGCAATTTTACATTCTTTATCATACCAAGGGTTGGTTGTTCTATTATTCTTTTTATGGGACACCTCGAAAGAGAAATTGTTAATAGAAGTGGAAAGGGTAGTTGTAAAATTATGATAGAGTTCTTCAATGTTGTCCTTATATGTTAGGAGGTTTAATTTACTATTTAAATCCTTTAAGAAAATGTCAACTTTACTTTTGTCAAAGCGCAAATTCCTTTGATTATTAGAATTCTCTTCAATGAAAAATTTTAGAGTTAGGGTTAAAGGTTTATGATCAGAGTCAGGCTCATGGTCATTTAAAAGGTCAAAAGTTGTTATTTGGTTGGAAACATGGATATCAGATATCACATAATCTACAACACTACTACCTAGACCATGAATATAGGTCATTTGGTTGGAGTTTGGCCACTTCATTACTCCATTGCAAATTATTAGCTCTTGAGAGTTGCAGAGCTTGACCAAATCAGTACCAAACAAATTCTCAATTGGGTCTTAAGAGATTTTTTTGTAGCTATTAGATAAAACAAGGTCCTCATCTAGCCATAAAGGATTGTGGTTGGAGCCATCACTTAAAAGAGGCTTGTTTAGTCGTAGTCCTAGCATTAAAGTCTCCTAGCAAGAAGATATTACCTTCATTTTTCAAATTATAAATATCTTGTTCTAAATTATTATAGGCACATACAATCATTTAATTACTTGTTTTAAATTTATTCAAAGTTATTATCCATCAATAATATGGTAAATTATGAATGCACATACAACCATTTAATTACTTGTTTTAAATTTATTCAAAGTTATTATCCATCAATAATATGGTTTTGACGTTGAAGTGGTAAAAAATTTCATTTTCATTTATATAACCATGATAGATTAGATTTAGTGAATTTTTAATAATATTTTTCCAATTTTATAAAAAATTCAATTTATTTTTTTTATATTTTTAGTTAAAATCTTTAAAACTGAACTTTAAAAAAGTTTTTTTTGGAGATGTTCACAATCATCTTTTTCACACATAGGGATACATGATTGCCAACTTATTCTCCAAAGTTGGTTTAGGGTTAGATAGAAGAATTAGGATGATAAATATTTAATAGTAAAAAAATATTATGGAATATTAATATAAATCCAATTATGTTTATTTTTAATATGTATTTTAAAAAAATATGTTTATTTTTTAATATATATTTAAAAAAAAATTATGTTTATTTTTTAATACATATTTAAAAAAATAACTTTGTTAAAAAATAACTTTGAAAACTAAAACTACAAAACTAAATATCTTTGGTTAATTTTTGCAAAATTAAATATCTTTAATTAATTTTTGAGAAGATGATAACACACTTTCTGTAAAATTTATATTTACTCGAAAACTATATACAATATATGATGAAATGGAAAAACTATATACAATATACATTTATATCATTGCAAGAAAGTTCTAGATATAGACATGGTGGATCTGGTGGATCTGAAATTCTTATTATAGAAAATACAACTCGCAGCTTCTAGATCTATGACAACTCACACCATTTAGATCTATGACAACTCACACCAATAAATCATACTTTGAAACTCACACTCATTTCTACATTAATCCAACACTCCCCCTTAATGGAGAAATGAATTATTTACAACACCTAACTTGTTTCTAAAGACATCAAACTTGATCTTCGAATACCTAGCTTAGTAAATATATCAACGACATTATCACTTGTATTACAATAAATCAGATCAATTTCCTTGGACTCAATCTTCTCTCTCACAAAGCGATATTGTATCTCAATATGTTTTGTCCAAGAATGAAACACTAGATTATGTGCCAACTTGATAGAACTTTGATTATTACAATTGATGCATGTTGGTCATTTTTGTTTCTCTCCCATCTTCAAGAATTCGCCTCAACCAAACTGCTTCACAAGTTGCAATGAACAAGGCTTTGTATTAATCTTTTGTTGAAGAAAAAGAAAAAAATTGGTTGTTTCTTTCTACTCCATGACATGACCTCCGATCCTATATGGAATACATAGCATGAGGTATATCTTTTGTCATGATGATTTCCTTCCCAATTTGAATAAGAAAAACCTGTCAACTCAACATCAGATTCATTAGTATACATAATACAAAAATTAATTGTTCATTTGAAGTATCAGAGGACTTTCTTTGCAACTTTCCAATGGATTTCATAAGGATTAGCCATGAACTAACTAAGGATGTTGATTGAATATGCTATGTCTGATCTGGTAGTGGTGAGATAGTTCAAACTTCCCACCAACTGACGATACAAGGTACCATTTACCTCTTTAGTTTCATCATCACTGGATAACTTAACATTTTGTTCTAGAGGAGTTTACACTACCTTACATTCACTCATATTGAACCTTTTAAGGATTTCCCTTGTGTATTTACTTTATGTGATGAGTGTTTTATCAGACTCCTTACAAACTTCAAGTCCTAAACAATAATGCAATTCACCAAAATCTTTCATCTCAAATCCTGTGACAATTGACTTTTGATTTCATCAATTAACATACATACACCACCTGTGATGATAAAATCATAAACATATAAGGATATTAAAACAACATTTCCTTCTTCATCTTTTTTAACATACAAGTTAGGATCACTTTTTATTTTCACAAAACCTTTCTGATAAAAGAAGGAATCTATCTTTACATACCATGATCTAGGGGCCTATTTCAAACCATATAAGGTTTTCTTTAACCTGCAAACAACATTGTCTTGTCCCTTCTTTACAAATACTTCAGGCTGAACCAAATAAACTTCTTCCTTTAAATCTCCATTCAGAAAAGTAGATTTGACATCTAACTGATGTATTTTCCAATTATGTTTTATAGCTAATGAAATCAATACTCTAATTGTATTCAACTTAGCTATAGGTGCAAATGTATCTTCATAATCAATTCCCTCTTTTTGTGAATAACCTTTTGCAACTAATCTTGCCTTATATTTATCAATACTACCATCTGCTTTAAACTTGTATTTGTACAACCATTTGCTTTCTATGGGGACTTTGTTTTCAAGAAGATCTACTAACTCCCGTGTTTCATTATTCATAATAGAATCATATTCTTCATTCATTGCATTTCTCCATTCTTCATGTTCTTTAGCTTGCTCATAGTTTACAATTTCTACAACATTCATTACATGGGACATCAATGCATAATATTTATACCTTAAAGGTGATTGTGTTTGTCATTATGACCTCCTTGGTCCTTCACTGCTTCCATATCTTCTTTTGCTTTGTGGTGTTTGTTCTCCACTTCTTGGTGAGTCATGGTTTCTTGAAGTGTCCATAGTGCCTTCATTTCGTTCTTGAACCTGTTCTTGTTCATGTTTAACCATTGCATCTATTTTGACACTATCATCAATGTCATTAGAACTATGCCATACATCAATATCATTTATTTATCACATTTATCTGCATTCTCATGAAACACCACATCTATACTTGCAAGCAATTTATGAGAGTTGGGATCAAACAACTTGTATGTTTTTTTATCAGTACAATAATTGTTGGCATAAGGGTAGACCCAGGGTTCAACTCTTAACAACACACCAAAAAACCCTAACTACTAGCCCTTACGGAAACACCTGCGAAGCAGATGAAATCTCACCCGAAGTAGCAATATGGAGGTTGCAGGACACACGTGTCTACAACCAGAGAAAATGCAAGATGATTTCTAAACAACAACGTAAAATAACCGAGAGTTTCGTAACAATATTATGTTTTTCTTCATGAAGTAAGTTATATCTTCTTATCCTCAACATGAACAATATTAGTGCAATAATAATATAAAAGACAATAAATAACAAAGCATCAACCACATGGAATGACAAAGTTTTACGTGGTTCACCCTCTCCCCAGGGTTACGTCCACAGAACTATGTTTATCGATTAAGTAAATGAAAATACACAATTCTATCTGCACACTCAGTTGTAGATCTGTCTCTCTCTTCTTCTCCCCACGCACCCAGCAGCAGAGTAGATCTTCGCACCTAGATGAAGACCCAAAAATACAAGAATACACTAAAATATAACACTTTTACATGTCGATATCACTATCACCCCCTTTATAAACTCTTCTAGACCTCTATTTATACATTCACAGACTCTTAGAAAACCCTAGATTGAATCCCAGGTGTCAAAACCCTAGGTCCAAATAATCCTCATTTTAAGGACTTCGTCGACCCGTTCTTCCTTCTTCTCCGTGAGGTGATCCAAAGAACTCATTAATGTCTTATTTCTCTTTCTTACTTGTCCATGATCTATCTTCTTTGTTGATTTGTCTTTCTTGATCTTCTCTTTCAACAAATTTCTTTGCTTTACTTTGTTCCTTCTTTTATGCCTCTTTACCCACTTCAACTCTTCCTCAGTTTTTGTGCCTTTTGCACACTTCATACTTTGTATTTCTTCTTCCTTAATCTTCACTTTCTTCCATAATGCATGACTAAGGGCTAAGAAGCCCCCAACACTCACATGTGACTTGTCCTGAGTCACTCAAGGGTTGAGCCTTCTGTATTACTTTGACTGCAGTCTGCACAGATCAGCCTATGATTTTCTGCTATGTCCTTCCCTATCGTGTGCAGACTGTCTTTTCTGTGTCTGGTACCCACTTTCAACTGCACCTAGTATCTAGACCCTTCTTCCTTTTCTTTTACTGCGAGTTGCAAGGCAACGAGTTGTCACAATAAAGTTTCAACCAGATCCCATTTACTAAACCATCCTTCCATTCTTCGTTAAGAGTATTCAACTGCACAACTCCTCCTTCTGTAACATAGGAAACCTCGAATGGCCCAAGCCAATGTGTCCTGAACTTTTCCGGATGCTTCATGAATTTGTTTTCATATAAAAGTACCAAATCTCCTTGTTTAAATGCTTTCTTCTTGATATGTCTATCATGGTAATAATTTTCTCGTTCTTTTTGTACCGATTGATGAAATCATGCAATAAACATGTCTTCCTCTAGTTCCAACAACTGCTCGAGCCTGTCTTGAACAACGTCATTGTCATACATACCTGTAAATGCTGCAATTCTTAAACTAGGAACGAAACATTCCATAGGTACCACTGCGTCCAGGCCATAAACTAACTTGAAGGGAGTTTTCATTGTTAACTTTTTGCAAGTGGTTCGATAAGCCCATAACACTGCTGGAATTCTCAAATCCCAATCATCTCTATTAACACTGCAAATATTCGTCAGTGTTGTCTCCAAAATCTTATTGAAATCTTCAACTGTATCATTTGCTTGTGGTTGGTATTGTGTGCTCTTCTGATGGTGAACTTCAAACTCCTGAGTCAAGGCCTCAATAGTTTTGTTAATGAATTTTGTTCCTTGATCACTCATATGTTCCTTGTTCCTTCAGGCATACAAATCTAGTTATGATATCCTCAAAGATGAACCATGCAAATATAGCTTCACTATTGTATTTAACTGATCTTGCTTCTGCCATCTGGTCAAATATTCTGTAGTAGTGATGAAATATCGAGCTCCTGTGCGCTTTCCTAGTGGGTTGATAGGTCCCACAAAGTCAATATCCCATTTCTCAAATGCCAAATTTAGCTGAGGTGCTAAGGGAATATCATCCCTTCTAGAGGGCTTCCCTACTCTTTGAAATACATCGCAGGCTCTGTAGTATTCCTTAGCATCCTTATGTAAAGTGGGCCACCAGAGGCCATCTTTGAGAACCTTATGCATTGTTTCTTTCCTTGCATAATGTCCTCCTGTGATTCCTTCATGTGCTTATGCAAGAATCGATGGTTTTTCTGACTCCATAACACATCTTCTTAAGATCTCATTTGGTCCCATCTTATATAACTGTCCATCTATAAGTTGAAAATTTGCAGCATGGACTACCAACTGTTTCTTCTGAATAATTGTATACTCGTGAGGTGCCATTCCCGTGGACAAGAACTGGACTATCTCGATGAAGTGATCATCGACTTTATTGATGGCCAACAACTGTGCATATGGTAGTGTATCATCCAAGATGGTAGGTTCCTCTCCATTTTCTAACCTGGATAAGTGGTCAGGTCCCTTATTCATTCTTCCTAGCTTGACCACAATCTCAAAGTCATACTACTGGAATAATAATATCCATCTGCATATTATTCCCGCTAACACTGGCTTGTTGACTAAGTACTTCAATAAAGAATGATAAGTAAACATCTTAAAATGCCCTCCCAACAAGTAGTGTCTAAACTTCTGCAGCGCATATACCATAGCTAAGCCTTCTCTTTCAGTGGTAGTATAATTCATTTCATATGTAGAAAGCTTCCTGCTAGCAAAGGCTATAGGGTGGTCAATATCTCCTGCACCTGGTTGTGCTAAAAATGCTCCTAATGCAATGGATGAAGCATCGACATGAACATGGAATTCCTTACTCCAATGTGGAAAAACCAAAATAGGTGAAGTGACCATTTTTTTCTTTAATGTGTCAAAGCTCTGTTGGCATTCCTCTATCCATTGAAACATACTATCATTATTTAATAGTTTCTCCATAGGTTATGTTATCTGTGCGTAACCCTTAATAAACTTTCTGTAGTATCCAGTGTGGCCCAATGCAGTGCACAATTGTCTAACCAAAGTAGGAGGAGGTAGATCAACAATGATAGCAATCTTGGAGGGATCTACCAACAACCCCTACTTACACACAATGTGTCCTAAAAATACTCCAAAAGGTGAAAATAAAATACACTTCTTCAGGTTTAGGGAAATCTGACACTTCTTGCACTTATCCAACATTAGTCTCAAACATTCAATATGATTTTTCAATAGACTAAAAATGGTCCAATCATCAAAGTATGCCTCCAAAAACTTATGTAAAAATTCCTTAAATTCTTTCACCACCACCCTGGAAAAGATGGTTGGTGCATTGTTTAAACCAAAAGGCATCACAGTGTATTGAAAAGAACCCCATTCTATTGCAAATGTAGTTGTATGTCTGTCCTCCTTAGCAATTCTAATATGGTGATAGCCTGCAAATCCATCTATGAATGAATAAACTTCCCCTCCTCCTACATTATCTATAACTTCATCAGTAAAAGGTGTAGGAAATGGATCATGTAAACATGCATCATTCAATTTCCTTAGATCTACACAGATTTTGATTTCTCCTTTTTTCTTATCTTGGACCACCATAGGGCTGATCCATTTAGATTCTTTGAGTGGTTCTATAATTCTTTCTTCCAACATTCTATCTAATTCAGTCTTATATTTCTTCTTGTACTTGGGATTCAGTCTTTAGGGCCTCTGATTGACAGGCCTTGCATCTACTTTCAAAGGAATTTTCATTTCTCCCGTGGGCCCTTTAATTCCCTTCATGTCTGCGAACTTGGTTGGAAACAAGTCCTGATACTCATGCAATAGTTATGTAATCTTACTAATAGTAAAATCATCCCAATAGTCTCCAACATTTTCCAACTTATGTGCTTTCTCTGTTCCAATATTAACCTTGTTAATTTTAACTGGCTTCCCAACAAAAGGTAATTCAATCCCTAGCCCTTCTATATCTCTTTGTCCTTTAGTTTTTGAAATGTTCACATTCCAAGGGTCATCATCCTCATCAACATTAATATTATAACAACCTTGTAACCGCTGAAGAGGCACAGTCCATTCATCTTCTTCTTATTCAAGAGGTGGGTTAGGTGCCTCCTCAAAGACATTTTGTCTTAAAATTTGTAAAGCCTGATCTACTGTGGGGTACTAAATTTCAAATAGGAACATGGCTATAAAATTATGGGTCATACCATACCAATTTGTAGTGACTAAGCACAGTTTTGCTTGAAGATACCAGTTGATAGATGTAGTATCTAAGGTGTTAATGAATTTATGTGCCCATTGTTCTTTAGGAATGCTTCTCCAGGCTTCCTCACAACTTCGCACATGGTCCTTAGGACAACTCTGACCTGTGTATCGAACTTCGAAATCTTCAGCTTGGTCTGAAAAATGCATTGTCAACAAGGTGCGACATTGTACACACTTTGCGATGTTCTTCTTGTGTGTTTCCCACCATCTAGATGGTGTTGTTTTCAAGGATTTGTCTAGTGCCAACAACCTCTATTGTACTGGTACAATTCCTTCAAATTCAAATAGAAATCACTCTAAATTATTCAATCCATCGAATGTAGGAATATTACTTACTTCTGTGCCAATCTAGTGAACTACCTTAGTCAATCTATATGTAATATACCAAATATAAAATGTATGCAGAACTGAAATAAAATGCTAGTAATGGCGGAATAACAACAATATAACTAGAACATTCACCACAATAACATTGAAATGATATAAGAATAACAATAGAAATAGCACTTTGAATCTGAAAGCAATGTTCATGGGCCTCTTCGAGGGGGCAACCTCCAGTTGAGCAGAGCTCTATTAAAATAATATCCAAGCTAGGGTTCTCATACCCTCGACTCCTATTTATACTAAAAAGAAGATTCTAGAGGAAGATCCTTCTAGAAGCGGAAGATTCTATTAGGTCTTCTTACATCCGCCTTATTCTATTTTATTGAAAGGCCTTATTAATATTGACCTTTATTACATCCGAATATATTGTTCTACCTATGTGAGAGTTAGGACCCTGACATGTCCGCCCCCTTAAAAACAACCTTGTCCTCAAGGCTTGAGATGACAAAATTGCTGCAGAATGGTAGCTGGTTCTAAAGTGGTGTCTACTAGAGTTGTATCTTTCCATTGGACTAGCACTTCCTTGATGGTTCTCTGATGTAGGCAACATTCATGCTGGTCCAAAACTGCTTCTGGATGTAGCCAAATGGATCCTTTTTAAGCTAACTCTGGAAGGTTGGTTTGAATTTGGCACTTAGCTCCAATCACCTTCTTTAAGCATGAAACATGAAAAACAGGATGTAGCTTCGAAAGGCTGGGAAAAGCTAACTGATAGGCAACTTGTCCCACACGCTTGAGTATGGTATAAGGACCATAAAATTTGGGCACTAGCTTCTGAAAATGCTCGACCTTGAGGGAAGTTTGCTTGTAAGGTTGAAGTTGAAGAAACACCTGATCCCCTTCTACAAATTGACATTCAGAGCGACCTTGATCTTCCTGTTTCTTCATGGAATTCTGTGCCATGAACAAATTCTCTTTGAGGGTACGGAGAATATACTCTCAAGCTGTAAGTGTTAGGTCAACCACCTGGACCTTCGAGGCACTCGATAAGTATGAGAGAACTGAAGGTGGCTTCTGTCCATATACCGCTTCAAAAGGAGTCATGTGTGCAGCTGTATGGTATGAAGTGTTGTACCACCATTCAGTTAGGGGTAACCATTGGGCCAACTAATTTTTCTTTTCTGAGGAAAAACACCTCAAATATGTTTCCAAACACTTGTCGGCAACTTCCGTTTGGCCATCAGTCCGGGGATGATAAACTGTGCTGAGATACAATTCAGTGCCTTTTATCTTGAACAGTTCTTGCCAAAACTTGCTTGTGAAAGTTGGGTCGCGATCAGAAATAATAGAGTGCGACATGCCATGAAGATTGAAGACCTGATCCATGAATATTTGAGCCACCATGGATGTTGTAAATGGGTGTTTAAGGGCATAGAAATGAGCATACTTGGAAAGGCGATCAACAACCACCATGATGACGAATTTATTTCTCGATTTGGGTAAGCCGGTAATAAAATCCATAGAGATATCCTTCCAAATAGCTGGTGGAATTGGGAGTGGTTGTAGTGTGCCTGATGATTTGACTGTTTCTCCCTTGTTCCATTGACACACATCACATTCAACTACAAAATTATGAATTTCCTGTTTCATACCATCCCAAAAAAAGGAACGTTTGACCCTGTCATAGGTTTTGGCAAACCCGAAGTGCCCTGCTGTGGGTGTAGCATGAAGCTTAGAAAGTACTGTGGATTTAATATTTGATTGTTTACTTCAATACAAACAACCTTTATATCGAAGTTCATCATGGATTCAAGAGTACCTTGGGGAAGCTGGAGACTTGGACTGCAATTGGTGGATCAACTGTGAACTTTTGGGATCTTCTAGCCATTCCTAGCGAACGACTTGGAGCCAATTTGGTACAATGAATGAAAGAGAAAAAATGGATCCTTCGTCTTCATATTTTCGGGAAAGTGCATCCACAACCACATTGTCTTTGCCTTTCTAATAAATGATCTCATAATCATATCCAAAGAGTTTAGTCACCCATTTTTGTTGTTCTGGGGAGGAAATGTGTTGTTCCAGAAAATACTTGAGGCTTTGATGGTCTGTCTTAATTTGGAAACGTTGCCCCAATAGATAAGGATGCCATAGATCCACAACATGCAGAATAGCTAACATTTCCTTTTCATAGATAGATTTTCCCAGATTTATTTCAAATAGTTTCTTGCTGGTAAAGGCCAAAGGTCGACCCTCTTGCATAAGGACAACACCAATTCCTTTCCCTGAGGTATCACATTCCAACAAAAAGGTCTTTGTGAAATCGGGAAGGGCGAGGACTGGAGTGGTGCACATGGCCATCTTCAAGGTCTGAAAAGATTGAGCAGCGGATGGAGTCCAAGTGAAAGAGTTATTTTTTAGGAGAGCAGTGAGAGGTGTTGCAATCTTCCCATAATTCTTAACAAACTTGTGATAATACCCTATTAAGCCTAGAAATCCAAGCAAACTCTTAAGAGTCTTTGGGTGAGGCTAGTATTGCATAGCTTCAATCTTTTAAGGATCCACCCTGAAGCCATATTTTCCAACTAGATGACCCAAGTATTCTACTTCTGAGGCACCAAAAGCACATTTAGACTGTTTCAGGAAAAGTTGGTGATGAGAGAGTATATGGAGAACTCGATCCACATGAGCAAGATGGTCTGTTGAAGTTTTTCTATAGATGAGGATATCATCAAAGAAAACTAAGACAAAATGGCAGAGAAAAGGATGGAAGACATGATTCATGAGGCTTTGGAAGGTGGAGGGAGCATTATATAAGCCAAAGGGCATGACCAAAAACTCATAGTGGCCCTCATGAGTTCTAAAGGTAGTCTTGGGAATGTCTATCTCTTTCATACGTATCTGGTGGTAGCCCAAATGAAGATCCAGTTTAGTGAAGAATTGGGTGCCACTCAATTCATCCAGGAGGTCATCAATGACAAGTGTTGTTCCTGAGTCTGTACTTAAGGCTTAGAAGTACAGTGTCAAGGCATCCGAAAGTGGTTAAAATATGGAGAAGGGAGAAACGTCAACCTTCGGAGAAGGAAACTAAGGGAGATTTTGTCATTGGCGTTGTCTGGCTTCTAACTGCTCCTGGATAGTTATATCTCGTTCAATGACTGCCCATGATTGTTCAAGTTCGGCCCAGTTAGTTGTCATTTTAAGGATGGTGTTGAATAGGTTTAAAGCGATGTGTGTTTGGTTCAATAGTCCGAGTTCAACATTAGGCTGAGTTGGTATAGGAACTGTCATGGGGGAACAACGCAGGTAGGAAAAACTTTAGAAAGGTTGAGTGTTGTCTCAGTTGGGTCTTATAAAAGAGAACTTAAGGTTGCAGAAATAAAACATAGATGCAAATCTAAGGCTCGTTCCCATAGCTGTATTATATTTTAATAAAAGGCATGAGATGAGAGAAAAACATAAAGATGTTTACGGTGTGAAGTTCCTACCATCACAATATAAATGGGAGAAGAAAATATGTAAGTAAATAACCAATGTAACAAAGAATACATGTAGAATTCTGAAACTGCAGATTGGTCTTACACAGCTGATAGCTGGTGCAGAGGAAAGACAATAAACAATTACAGAAAACTCAAATTCATTCGTTATAGTAGTGGTCGTACTAAAGTATAACGAAGCACATCAATTATGAATATGAATTGAAATTGAAAATGAGGAACAAGAAAGCAAACTTGTAATATAGTAGTGACGGAATTGAGAATCTCGGATCTGCTTGTATTAAATCTCAATGTAAAAACTCTCTTACAAAATCTCAAAAAGGGTCCAGCCCTATTTATTTCTCTCTAGGGTATATTTATACAATTTCTACAAAGCAGGTAGAATCTCAATAGTCGCAAAATTTCAGTTATGACAGAGGAGAGAGCAATTGCTCCATTTCCCCTACTCTGTCTTCATTTAGTGCCAGGTGCTCATCTTCGTGTGGACTTGGTGCAGGCGATACATCTTTCCACAAGTTGAGATACAAGTCGTGAAGGCTCTGCTTGACAGCTGGCCTCGACGAAGTAACATTCTCGGGCCAACTACTGTAGCTTGTCCCCCATTTGTGCATCAATGATGTCGAGGGCACTTAGTTGCACGCTGGGATGGATCATGTGCTTATCAACTTGGGCCATGTCCACCATATCTATCTGAGAGATATCAGTCGAATCTCTCTCATCCTTCTCTTTCAGATCAAGCAAGATCTGTTCCACAGTCATTTGTATCAATGTTGCTGCATCACCTCCACTGTCCATACCCAACAGCTCACCGTCAATAGAATTGAAGGCTTCTTCTAATGAATTGGTTACCTTTTGGGCTTGCTCTTAGCCCAAGGCAATGTTGTGCTCCAAATCTTTCAACAGAATGTTACCTATGGTTTGTTCTGGGATGGCGAGCCCGGGAGAACCTGCCGAAACTCTGTTATTCGTGGCTATCACTGCCTCCTGGAAGGCGACCCGAGCCGCTTCTGCATCCCTCTCTCTGATAGTCAAGCTCCCCGAAACCTGATTCATCAACAGAAAATTCTCTTGGATCGCTCCCACTTTGGTGAGAAAATTCTGTTGTGTAGAAGAGATACTGTCCCGAATCTCGATCGCTCGAGATTTAAAACTCTCGACGTTGATCACCCTACTTTCGGCGATCTCTACCTGAGCCCGAAGCTCTCCAATCATAGTCCTCTGTTGGCCCGCCTGTATCCGACCGTCTCGGACCACTAGATGTGATTGCTCGAGCTTTGTTTTAAGCACCTCTATCTCATTTTTATCAGTTAGTTGGGCCAGTTCCATCTCCGTGCTCACCAGGCCTTGAGCATTTTCTGTGGCTGAGGCCAATCTGGCCTCGAAAGTCCAGATCAGGCGATTTTTCCTATTGAGTTGGTTCTTTAAAAGTTCGATTTTTCCTAGCGTCCCTACGATCTCATTGGCAAATTGCTCATTCTTTTTATTTTTTCCATTGGTCATGACCTTGAACTTCTTAGCATTCGATTCTCCCTCCTGGTAAAATTCCCTTTTTACTACCGCTTTTCTCTTTTTATCAAAGAAGAACTCGTTCAAAGGAAGTTCTTCTTCTCGTATGGGCCTCAAATCCTCATTAAATATCCATCCTTCTTCGATATTCCCCTGTGTCGACTGCAAGGGGGTGATAGAAGTGATGGGTTCCCCGATTTGTTTCACTGATTTTCCTGGGGTATCAACCGAGTTCTGCTTCTTTGGCAGTTTTAGGGTCTTTGTCTCGACTTTCGGATTCTATTTCTTTGGCGGGTCTGGAGTCAGTACCTCTGCTTCGGGATTCTTTGTTTTTTCCTCCTCGTCCTGGTGTTTTTCCGTGTCAGGATTTGCATCTTTGGGATCTTCAGCATCCTTCTGCTTTGTCTCGGGAACACCCGAACTCTCACCTCGCAACACAACGGGGAGACCGCTTCATCTATGCTCTTGGAATTTTAACACAACAGTTGTGTCCTCAGGTGCCAAGGATCGGATCCGGACTAGAAATTCTTCGTAAGACCTCGCCCCTCAGAAAATATCATCCAAGGGTGAGTTCTCATGCTCAAATCTCTTGAGCCCACAATTTGCTAAATGGTTTCTCACAACCCTCTGTGGATCATGTTTCTTATACTCGATGGAGACCAAATTCAGGTCTTCCAGGGCTGCAGCCTCGGCCTTTGCATGCCCAAAATCCAATAAAGAATAAGAATTAAGCCGAATGGGAAAAGACGACCACACCTTCTTTGAGTATCCTTTGAGTTCTTTACTTACCCCGCCAATTACTATCTGCCGGGAAACCTCGCAACAAGTCAGCTTGTCGGGGATGAACAATGGTAGCGCAAGCGGGGGAACAACAACCCCAAACACTCTGAAGTATGAGAACTCTGCCTCCACGTACCAGTCCGCTATGCCACTCAGATTTGCAGCAATTCTGTCTGAGATACGAGGTGGTGGGTGACCAAAAATGGCGATATGTAGGGGCACCATCACCTAGTTGAAAATTTCGTATATGAAACTGTCTACTTTATTTTCCCATAGCTTTTCGTGGTATACATGTACGGTCCTATCTTTGGCCGAAGTCCAAGCCCAACTCATTAATGGGAATGGTGTCATGGAACATATCGCATCCATGATATATGCGGACATGAAGAATGAGGACGGCCTCCCACTTGCCCTCTGCTCTCGATACTCTGTGACCTAGTTGGCCAAACTATCTGAGAGTATCTTTGCCCAATTAAAACCTTCTACAACCCGAAACATTAGAGGCACCCATGCAATGAAAAAATGTGATGTGTCCTCTCTCCCAAATAGTTGGCATGTCATCATGGCCACATACTTATACTATGGCTCCAACGAAGCAATTGAATAAATGCCCTGGTCATTTTCTCTGAATTTCGCGGTGCGTGAAACCCAATCCTTTATCAAACCGGGCATGGTTTTATCATATTGTGTGCACTCCTTTTCTTTGAATTCTTCTAGGAATTCAGCACCATATGTGTATTCAGACATCATCGGGAGCTTATACATGGTTTGGATATGTTCCGGCCTAAAAGTCCCGACCGTGACCCGCTGCCCATTCATGATAGTCCTGGTGGGTAGGTCTATGTGATCCAACGCCCATCGGATCATGTCATAATATGGGAGCAACCGTGGTCTGGATGCTACCCTGTGCATTCCGGATTGGACAACTATCTTGTATTTAGTGTTTAGATCATCCTTTTCATTGTTGTCTGAGTCTGAATAATTCACCAATTCTGATTGCAGAATGTTTGAAACAAATGACCAGTTGGGGACCGAATCGACAATCCGGCGTGAAGTGTCGGAGACATTGTCTAAGCCTTATCCCGCGACCTTGACATTCGCCTTTGCTGCTTTCCATGGAGCCATAGCCGAAGCTTGCGCTTTCGCCCTTCTGCTATAGAACTGCGTATACATGCAAAAATTTGTTCACTCAGAAATGACGAGCTCTATGTGCTTATGAAAATGCGTTTGTTATAATGAAATGAAACTCTTATATATATTTGAAAATTCGGTACTTTTCAAAATAAGCCTGTCAAATCGTAATTAGAAACAAATTTATTGCGTAAAATCCGATCTTATATGCATGGATTTACCCCATTTCTTCATAAATGTCACAAATTTCTGGCGGTTTGACAGTCAGTCGAAGTATGGAGAGAAAATGGTTACCTCGAGAAACGTGCAAGCCTCGAGGTGCAGGATATATCTTGTTTTAGCTTGATTAATCAAATGCTTACCAACTTTAATCAACTTCTCGCCGTTTGTTACATCGTGGATTTCCTTTTAACACTTTGAGTCTTCAACTCGTGAGATCGCGAGGACTGACTTTTCCTTAATTAACAGTAATCGCGATTTGGGGAATAATTAATTTTATAATCATTTTATTCGCCATATTGCAACTCGGAACCTCGAAGACAAGTTTCTGGGAGATTAATATGCCGAGTCGCGAAACCACAAGATGGCGATAATTAGGACTCAATTAAGGGAAGAAAATCTTGGATTAGGTGATTAATTAATCATGTTCTAATTACATCGCGGCTTTGTGAGTCAGGGTTTTAGACACCGTAACTTTCGAAAAGATAGTGCCGAGTGGCGAAACGCCGAGAACAGATTTTAACCATGGTTATCATTTTTTCCTTTAATCCTTGAGCAGGGTTAACCCGAAAGGGCCTCGTGTTCTCAGCTCTCGGGGCTGCAAAAAATAAAAACTTGGGTTTGGTGAACGTCGAGGCACGAAACCCCGACGACGCCTAATTATGAGTCAAAGGGATTTTACCCTGGTTACTGTCTTGAGTGAAAGTTTAAAATGACTTTGTCGTTTCGTGACTCGGGATGCGTGAACTTATGGATTATAGTATTCGACTTGCGAGATACCGAAATAGATCAAAACGGAGGAAACCTTCTTACGAAAAGTAGGACTTGTCTCGAGGGTAGAAAAAATTGAGCTTCTTGCGCGCCCAATCTCTTGGAGATCATCAATCTCTCGGAGGGGTAAAAGAAAACCATCTTATGATTTCCAGCATCGAAATGAAAATTGTGACGGGTCAAAAAACAAAGGCAGCTCCAACATAGGCTCCAACTAGGGATCCCGCCTTCCTGTGAGGCGAGAAGAATAGTAGACCACGTGCCAATATTGGGTTAATGGAGTCAAAAACTCAATCAGGCGGAAAAATTCCAAGGAAAAATTATCGAAGGGGGGAAAATACTCCGTTCTTTGCCTCGAGAAGTTTTTCAAAATCAGATATTCTTTTCAACACAGCTGTAGTCTCTTTCACAATTTTCTCTTTCCCACTACTAACTTTGGGTATGTTTTAAAACAGTCGAAACGACCCTAGGAGACTCAACAGACCTTGTGGCTCTTGGCTTGCATCAAAAGAATGAGATTATATATTTTTAATTTGGGAAGTCCCGTCTGAATTTGGGATGTGGATCAGGTTTTTAGAAAGAATTGGTTACCAGAGTAGAGTGATATTCATGTATAACAACCTTCCAGATATCTCAGACATTCCTTCACTGCTAGCGAGCTTGTTTAGTACCCCGATGAAGTTATCTGGCCCCTTTTACTGAATTTCCTTTCACCACATCAGAAAATATTTATGCATTTAAATGTTGAGACGAGGGAAATCATTTTTGAATTTCCTTTCATTGTCTTCCTGGACTAGGTGGGGGCAATCATTTTTGAATTTCCTTTCACCACCTGTCTTATAATTTACTTTTTGAGCGCGAAGATGGGGGCAATCGATTTGTATCAGGGATGATATATGTGTAATATTTTGCATCAGAGGTCTGTCAACTTACTTTGATTACTCGGTACTGAGCTTCCCTTGACCCTCACAACACCTTCGTTCTTAGGGAAAAAAGGAAAAATAAATAAATTAAGGGGCATCCTGTTTGAGCAAGATTTGATTTTCCCGATGCTATTGAAAAACCTAGGAAAGTTAGGATCGCTCTAAACGTTCCTTCGCTTAGCAGGGGATCAAGTAGTTGTGAGGAATTGCTTTCTTTCCACAATCTGTTTTGAGACTCAAGAGGCTAAAATGAAATTTTTTTATTCCTTCATAATGAAACAAAAAGATGGTAGCTTGTCAAAAGTTAGACCCGAAAACAGGCATGGTACAAGGTAGCGATTCATTAACTGAAAATACAGAAGGTCAAAACAATTCGAGACTGGCTCCTGTGGATATCTTTGGGGACAATTAATTTGACTGACCATTTCAGATTGAGTGTATCATTCAAATCATTTTAAAACAAAGTTTATCAAGCCAAGCAATAATCCTATTATCTAACATTTTAGCCGATATTGTAGTTTGAATGACGTTACCTCGGTTTACTTTAGCAGTCTTTCATAACATGAGTATTGAGAAAGCTCACCCTTACCTTTCTCAGTGCACTATGAAGCCATTTTTAGGTATCACCTGTTTCATGCCGATTTATTTCTGACACCGCCGTGTGAATTAACCTTCCTACTAGCTTTTCAAGCAGCTGAAATCCTGTAAAAACCAATACGAACTTTATTTGAAACATGTCGAAAAACTATGAACAAAAGAGAGCAGAAATCCCAAAGGGTAATGTTTTAAATAAAAATGCATGTATGTACACAAATTTTTTATTATATATATATATATATATATATTGGCGACTGTTATGTCATGTAATGTTTCATATATCGCCCGTTGACAGGGGTGCTGAGGACTTCTCCGTCGATGTTTTCCAGCAGGAAGGAATTTTCCCTTCCGGAGCCAAGACCATGAATGGTCCATACCAGAGGTGGTCAAATTTACCATGCTTCGCGGACTCCTCTTTTCTTGCATCCCATCTTAATACCAAGTCACCCAGAAGGAATTCCCTATCCTTTGCCTTGAGATCGAACAATGCTTTCATTTCATCCTTGTACTTCTGCATTTTTTCATCAACTTCAACTCTATGCTGTTGAACCTCGATCAGCTGGTTAATTCTCCTAGTTACATGATTGGGTTCTTCATTTTGATCCTACCATAACTTCATCACTGGCAGTGCTAAGTTTATAGGTAGGACCGCCTCTGTTCCATAGACCATTTGAAACGGTGAAATGCCGATAGACCTTTTAGTGCTGATGCGGTTTACATATTTCAAGTGCACATGCCAGGACCTTTTATTTTCATCCAGTACTTTCTTGGTTATGTTCACCAGGCTCTTGTTAGATGACTTGGCCAATTCGTTTCCCTGGGGGTAATATGCAGTGGAATGGCTGAGAAGGATATTGTACTTCTAACAAAAGCTGATTATAGCCATAGATTTGAAGGCCTGGGTATTGTCGGTAACAATCTTTTGGGGACACCCAAATCTTGACAAGATATTATCTTCCAAGAAATCGATCACCACCGAGTCTGTTTCCCTTTTGGTTGGAATGGCTTCCACCCACTTAGTAAAATAATCTGTGGCTGTTAAGATCCACTTATGTTGAGCACTGGAATGGGGATTAATTTCCCCTATGAAGTCTAGACCCCATTGTTTAAATGGAGCTTCAAATTTGACTGGAACGAGTGGTAGTGTAGGGAGTTTTTGTTTACCAACGAATATTTGACAAGGGTTACACGCACATACTTTGGCATTGACATCTGAAAATAGTTTCGGCCAATAGTATCCAACCCTCAAGATCTTGTAGGCCATGGCTCTCCATGCATGGTGTCCTCCACAGACTCCTTTATGAAATTCCTCTATAACGCATGAAGTTTCCGACTCAACCAAACAGACTAGCAGGAACCCGAGTGGATCCTTCCAATATAGCTGACTTTCAGTGATGCAATATTTTATAGCATGGAGTTTTAAAGTTCTGCATTTGGCTGATGATAGTTCATTCGGGCATTTCAGGTTTAACAAGTAGAACACTATGTCTTTATACCAGCCCGACGATATGAAATTTTCTTCGACCTTACTTGCACTACTACATATTGTAAAAATTCCGACGTTTTATTTGCGGCATTATGGACAAAATTGTCCATATTGTCGCAAAATAGAGGAAATTTATAAAAAAGAAGGTTCATGTTGCCCGATAACGTCGCTCTTGCCACGTTAACATCGCTCTTGCCACCTTTTCCACTGGAACGTCACTCTTGCCACATTTTCCACTGGAACTTCACTCTTGCCACGTTTGTGAAGATGTATGTCGCAATTGCCACGTTAACGTCGGTCTTGCCACGTTAATGTCACTCTTGCCACGTTTTCCACTGGAACGTCGCTCTTGCCACATTTTCCACTGGAACGTCACTCTTACCATGTTTCTGAAGATGTATGTCGCAATTGCCACGTTAACGTCGGTCTTGCCACGTTAACATCGCTCTTGCCACGTTTTCCACTGGAACGTATCTCTTGCAATGTTTGTGAAGATGTATGTCGCAATTGCCACATTAACGTCAGTCTTGCCACATTTTCCAATGGAACGTCTCTCTTGCCACGTTTGTGAAAATGTATGTCACAATTGCGACGTTTGCGAAACTAGTTTTTCCCCTCCAACGGTCACCTTAGTATGTTCACCAAGTCAAATACCAATGGTCACTTAGGACTTTTTTACATTAGAATTGCGACGTTAAAAAATCTATAAATATGTTGCATTTGACGGATGTTGCGACAAGTTTGCTATAATAACGATGCTTCAAAAAGGGTTTGCGGGTCCTCTCAACGAACAAAAAATAGATATTTGTTTCAGTATAAGTCTATGGGGAAGAATGTCAAAAAACATTAGAGCTGGGAAAAGCCGCAGTTTAAGAGAAGATGGTCTGTGGTTTCTTCCGCATGTAGGCAAAGGGGACACCTGAAAGGTCCTTGCCATCCACGTATTCTGAGGTTCTCCCCTATTTGGATGCTCTTGTGTGCCAAGGTCCAAATGAAGAGGTCGATTTTTGGGAGAGTTGGATTGCCAGATTGCTTTCCAGAGTGTCAGATTAGGCATTGCAGTGGGGACACTATTGAAGAGTTGGTAGCCTTCTACTGTGGTGTAAGCCCGTGCGTTCCTTCCCCATCCTCTTTCATCTTTGCCTTTATTTTTTAGGGGGGGCTTCCCTTGAAGACATCTCTTGAGGGAACTCCAGTGACAGTCTAGAGCAGCTGGTTTGTTTGGCACTCTCCACCCTTGCCAGGATTGAAGTATGTCTTCCCCCCAGATTGAGAGGTCTGAAAGCGTTACAATATTTTGACTGTCCATCCAGTTTTTGAGGCACAATAGGTCCTGTAGATGCTCTAAAGGAGGGTCTCCCATTATTGAGTCTGTCCAAATTCTAATTTTCTTACCATTTTTTGGCACCTAGGTAAGGTGACGGATGAAATGAGGAAGCGCCTTTTTGCAGAGCGCAAAGATAGGGGAGCTTTTCGTTTCTTTGCAAGGGAACTCTAAGCTTCTGTCCCATGGCCCCCGAAAGTATTTCCTCCAAAGCACGAGTTTACTCTAAGAAGCTTTTCCAGTGACCATCTTCCAAAGCAGCTCTGCCCCCAAGGCCATATTTTGAACTCTGGTTTTTTAAAAATTGATTCCCCCTTCCAGGAAGGGATTTGAAGTTTTTTCCTAGCTTATCAAGTGCATCTTCCTTCTTGCTTGCCTTCCTCCTTCCCACAAGAAGCGTCTTTGGAAAGCTTCGATTCTTTGGATGACTGTGGCAGGGGCTAACAACAACGAGCTCTGGTAGATAGGGATGCTAGACACCATAGACTTTATCAGAACTGCCTTCCCTGCTAAATTTAACCAATTCGCCCCCCAAGAGGAAAATTTATTCTTTAGTTTTTCTACAAGATGGTTCCAGTGAGAGGTTCTAAGGGCATTTTTAAAAATAGGGATTCCCAGGTATTTAAAGGCCTCCCAATTAGTGTTCCCTTCCATCCCTAGAGCTCTTGTTATTCCCAACATTTCATTTGGAGTGATATTCCAACCATAGATGTTACTCTTGGCCTGGATTATTTCACTTCCGGAGGCTGCTGCATAAGAATCCAATTCTTCCTTAAACTTTTTTGCTATTATCGGATCTTCGTAGGCTGCTTGTTTTATGCCCTCTGGATCTACAATTGTTTTATTTTGAACTTGAACTTTTGTAACTGCCTTGTATTGTTTCCTTGCTTCCACTTGTTTGTTTTGCGCCCCTTCTTCTTTTGTTGGCTGGTTTCCTTTGTCTTCGGAGTTCTGGTCTCCTTTTGCTCCCTGTTGTGCCTCTTTACTTGGAACTGGTTCTCCTTCGTCCACTTCTTTAGCCAGGATACTAAAGTTGTTCTCCGTGTCCTTGGTCCCTGAAGATTTAGCGTTCGGTGGGACTATCTGTTCATTTCTTTGTCCCTTCGGTTTGGATTTCCCCTTCCGGGCCTGTTGCCAGCCTTCTTCCCTTTCTTTCTCTGTGGGGGGATTCTTTGGGTAGTTTTTTTGGAAGTGGCCGTATTCGTGACATCCTCTACACTTGAACGAGAGTTGTTCGTAATCCAGCTTTTGGAAGTGGTGCCAGTCACCGACTTTTAGTTTTATTGCTTCAGGTAGACCTACCTCTAGATCCACCTCCACACAGATTCATGCACAGGAGTACTGGTCTCTTGGCTCTTCTCGATCAATGTAGAGTCCTAGACCATTCCCTATTGCCTGAAGTGAGGTGGGGTTCCAACAGTGAATCGGCAGGTTAGGGAGTCTCACCCAGACTGGAACATCCTTGGGGACTTCTGAAGCAGGATCAAAGCTCATGGTCCATCATTTTAAGTAGATTCCTTGGGTGCCCATGAAGTACGGGCCATTTCTGAAGATCATATCTCTATCCTCCTGAGAGATAAATTCGAAAATGAAGTATCCTCGCCCTACCGCATAGCATGTAACACTACTTGTGATCAACAGCCTCCAATTTCGCTGTATCCAGTTGTCTATGGATCTGGTTGAGGGCCAAAGGCCCATGAACTGACCAACCAGTCTGCATTCAGAGAGGAAAAGAGCTACTTTCATTGGAAGTTCGAGCGGTAGATCGATCTCTGGAATAACGTCTAATTTCTTGACAAAGCTCGGGGGTGCTACGGAGGTCAGCTTCTTGCTGCAAGCTGCAACCAGCTTTCTAAAGGAGGTGGAGGAGGAAGGAGGGGGAGGCGGCTCTCCTCCTTGAGCTGCCATGGCGGTGCACAAGAGAACTCTAGGCTTTACCAGGGCACGCGGTCAAGACGCGATCAATTTCTTTTTCGATCCGGGTTTTTTAGAAGAGTTTCATAGATCCCTGATAGTCAATGTTATCTTAAACCTTAAATTAAGTTAAAATCTTTAAATCTAGAGGTTTTAGGACTTATGGATGTTTCTATGT
>JZKD02S1792279.1:190668-202280 GCA_000966675.3 Picea glauca | reverse complement strand
TGAATAAATGTTGAATGCTAATTGATGAGTTTTTGTGCAAGAGGGCAGTTTTGGGAAAAAGAGCCCCACACTCATTCACCCCCCCTCTAAGTGTGGTAGGTGTGTCCAACAGGGAGCTTATACATGGTTTGGATATGTTCCGGCCTAAAAGTCCCGACCGTGACTCGTTGCCCGTTCATGATTGTCCTGGTGGGTAGGTCGATGTGATCCAATGCCCAACGAATCATGTCATAATATGGGAGCAACCGTGGTCTGGATGATACCCTGTGCATTCTGGATTGGACAACTATCTTGTATTTAGTGTTTAGATCATCCTTTTCATTGTCGTCTAAGTTTGAATAATTTACCAATTCTGATTGCAGAATGTCTGAAAGAAATGACCAGCTGGGGACCGAATCGACACTCCAGGGTGAAGTGTCGGACACATTGTCTGAGCCTTGTCCCGCAACCTAGACATTCTCCTTTGCTTCTTTCCGTGGAGCCATAACCGAATCTTATGTTTTCTCCCTTATGCGATAGAACTGCGTATACATGCAGAAATTAGTTCACTCATAAATGACGAGCTCTGTGTGCTTGTGAAAATGCGTTCGTTATAATGAAATGAAACTCTTATATATATTGGAAAATTTGGTACTTTTCAAAATAAGCCTGTCAAATCATAATTAGAAACAAATTTATTGTGTAAAATCCAATCTTATATGCGTGGATTTACCCCATTTCTTCATAAATGTCATATATTTCTGGCGGTTTGACAGTTAGTCAAAGTATGGAGAGCAAATGGCTACCTCAAGAAACGTGCAAGCCTCGAGGCACAGGATATATCTTGTTTTATCTTGATTAATCAAATGCTTACCAATTTTAATCAACTTCTCACCGTTCGTTACATCGTGGATTTCCTTTTAACACTTTGAGTCTTCAACTCGCGAGATCGCGAGGACCAACTTTGGCTTAATTAATAGTAATCGTGATTTGGGACATAATTAATTTTATAATCATTTTATTAGCCATATTGCAACTCGGAACCTCGAAGACAAGTTTCTGGGAGATTAGTATGCCGAGTCGTGAAACCACGAGATGGTGATAATTATGAATCAATTAAGGGAAGAAAATCTCGGATTAGGTGATTAATTAATCATGTTCTAATTACATCGCGACTTTGTGAGTCGGGGTTTTAGACGTCGTAACTTTCAAAAAGATAGTGCCGAGTGGCGAAACGTCGAGAACAGGTTTTAACCACGATTAGCTTTTTTTCCTTTAATCCTTGACCAAGGTTAACCCGAAAGGGCCTCGTGTTCTCAGCTCTCTGGGTTGGAAAAAATAAAAACTTGGGTTTGGCGAATGCCGAGGCGCAAAACCCCGACGATGCCTAATCATGAGTCAAAGGGATTTTACCCTGGTTACTGTCTTGAGTGAAAGTTTAAAACGACTTTGTCATTTCGTGACTCGGGACGCGTGAACTTATGGATTATAGTATTCGACTTGCGAGATACCGAAATAGATCAAAACAGAAGAAACCTTCTTACGAAAAGTAGGACTTGTTTCGAGGGTAGAAAAAATTGAGTTGCTTGCATGCCCAAGCTCTTGGAGATCATCGATCTCTCGGAAGGGCAAAAGAAAACCATCTTATGATTTCTAGCATCGAAATGAAAATTGTGATAGGTCAAAAAACAAAGGTGGCTCCAACAACAGGAATGGGGAATTTTTCTTTGATGGTAGGTTTGTTGAGGGCACGTAAGTCAGGACACATTCGCCAAGAACCTTCTTTCTTTACGACCATGAACATAAGAGACAAGTAGGGGCTCGTACTAGGGCAGATAACGCATGCATTAAGAAGTTCCTAGACCATTTTCTCAATTTCATTTTTTTGGGAAAATGGGTGACGATACAGACGAATATTGGGAGGAAGGCTTCTAGTTACAAGGGGAATGGAATGATCATGAACACCATGGGAAGGAGGGAGTCCTTGGGGAGTGGAAAAGACCAATTGATGTTTAGAAAGGATGTCTTGGAGGTCTTGCGGTATCGAGGGTGTCTCTGTTTCTTTTATGGCATGGAGTTGGGCGATAACACCAGAATGACCCTTTTTGAGGAGATTTTCCATGCGATGGGAACTAATGATCTCAGGTGAACCAGCGGTGATGCCTTGGAACTTATATTGGTGGCCCTCCTGGTCGAATTGCATGGTTAAGTATTTAAAATCCATGAGAATGGGACCCAAATTCCTTAGCTAGTATGCACCCAACACAATGTCACAACCTCCCATGTCGATAGAAAACATATGGGATTTTAGGTGGTAGTCACCAGTTTGGAGATGCAGATTTTCACAACACCCTCCACATTTCATGGAACCACCATTGGCAATCATGATTTGGAAATTATTGATGGAATGGGTGTTGCAATGAGTTTCTTGGGCAATGCGATGATGAATAAAATTATGGGTGTTTCCACTATCAACCTGAATGATGACCTTCTGATGCTTGATCTAACTGATTAGCTTGAGGATTTGGGGAGCAGAGAAGCCAGTGAGAGCATTGAGAGAAATGACCGGTTCTACTTCAGGAGGGTTTGAGGGAGGGGTTATGTCAGTGGATTTAGGTGACTCAGACACAAAGGGATTTTCTTCATCTTCTTCCGAAATCTCCTCGGAGATGGCCATAAAAATATTTTGTTCTTTACACTTGTGGCCTGAGAAATATTTGTCATCACAGTTATAACAAAGGCCTTTGAGTTGGCGTTCAACCATTTTAGCCTTAGTCAATTTTTGGATCTTTAGTGGAGCCATGAGGACATGGGCCCAAATTTCATCCTTGAGGCCGCTTATAAAACACTCTTGGAAAAAGGCATCAGACATGCCCTCTGTTCTAAAATCCAGGTGCTCAAAGGCAGCTATAAAGTCTTCCATTGTTCCTAATTATTTTAGATTTGTCAAACGGCTGAAATGGTTGGTGTGAGTGTCAAAGCATTCATAAATCTCTACCACAAAGTGTGTCCAAGAAATATACCCTTGACGAGAAGTTTTTCTCCATTGCCACCATTGCCAACGTTCTTGATCTAGATGGAGAACACCATACCAAAGTTTGGCCAAGTCATTTGTAATGCTGTATAAAGAGAAGTAATGTTCCATTTGGGTTACCCAACCAGTGGGATCTGAGCCATCAAATTTGGTCACATCCACCTACGGAAGGCGTAGGTCACGTTGAAAGTGATGGTTCTACAAGGTATGGGAATGAGAGGAATGGTCACCTTCAATATGTGGAGGTGAGGAAGAGGAGAGGTTATCTATAGGGATATGCAGTTTGGTGCAGAGTGTCGAAAAGACTGATTCAATCTGGGTGGTGAGGTCTTGTTTTATTTCCCCCATTAAGGACTGCATGGTTGTATTGATGGCGACAACATTGGCACTGAGTTGTTTCACTTCTTGTTGGGTCTCAATGAGACCGGATTGCAAGGTGTTGAAGCGAGCTTCCAAGTCTTGGCTATGAGTATGGGCCATGAGGATGAGGAAACTGAAAAGGGGTGGGTGGGGTAAAAAAAATATTTTTGCTGAAAAAATGATATGGATGAATGTGATAAGGGAGAAGAGATGAATCCAATGGAACAGGTCTCAAATAATGGTGAAAAAAAATCCACACTTTTTTTTTTTTTACGGAGTTATACTCCAGTCTGAAAAATACTATAGAGAGGAAATGCCCAAATGCTTAACCAGAAAGAAATGTGTATTTACTTGGCAACCCGAAACATAGTTGTGTGGAAATAGATCTTGTTTGTTTTAATTTTTTTATGTTTCTGTCCCCCAAGGGTTAGGTATTCAAGGGTTCTACAGACAAGTGTTTGCCCTGTGCTATAAATCTTTGATATACGTGTGGGGTCCAATAGTAGTACTCGACCCAATATCTCAGGCCACTAACTAAGGAGGATAGACCGTACCCTTAGCCATACTACCCGACTACCCAGGTACTAGAGAGTATCTTCCCGAGTGTTGTTCTTGGTGACACTATAGTAGTCAGGTGGCCAATTGGTTTATCTAAAGAGGGCTTAAGGTAATCTAGGCTGATCCATACATAGGTGTTGTCTGATGCGCGACCACTCGAAGGGGTACCAACACGGGTTACAAGGGTTTCCAACAGATGTGCGCTTGAGTACCACGTGTATTTCCTGCATGTATGAATCCCTCAACCGTGGGTTTATGTGCGTAACGATAGATCTCTATGGCTTAAAGACGCCGGAATACATCTCTACCCTGGAAAAAAAATTTAACCCACACTTTCTGCCAAGGAAAGTGCTCTGATACCACTTGTAATATACCATATATAAAATGTATGCAAAACTGAAATAAAATGCTAGTAATGGCAGAATAACAACAATATAACTAGAACATTCACCACAATAACACTGAAATGATATAAGAATAACAACAGAAATAACACTTTGAATCTGAAATCAATGTTCATGGGCCTCTTCGAGGGGGCAACCTCCAGTTGAGAAAAGCTCTATTACAATAATATCCAAGCTAGGGTTCTCATACCCTCGACTCCTATTTATACTAAAAAGAAGCATCTAGAGGAATATCCTTCTAGAAGTGAAGCTTCTATTAGGTTTTCTTACATCCGCCTTATTCTACTTTATTGAAAAGCCTTATTAATATTGACTTTTATTACATCCGAATATATTGTTCTACCTATGTGTGGGTTAGGACCCTAACACTATCACACCTCCATGTAGAGACTTCATACATTATGTTCTACCAATTTTCCAATGCTTCTTTTGAATCTGATGAGCATGCACTTTCACTTCGCCAAATTAGATTTCCATCTGATATAAGATTAATATAATCCTATTTTCCTACTGTCAGTTTATAGATGTTCTCTAGCTCATAGGTGTGTTCTTCTTCTCTTATAGGTTTTGTGTATCTGTGACCTTCATCAGGATCAAAAGGTGCAATGACCCTAAGGCCATCACCTTCAAATGTCATTCTTATCTTTTTCAGATCAACAACAGTCAAATTTTTGAAAGCCCATTCAATACCCAAAAATGCAGGATAGGGACAACTATCATCAACAATCTCAATCACTTCGAAGTCTGCAAATGTCCTCACTCCGTCGATGTCCATAGGGACATGCTCTAGTCTTCCAAAGGGGCTCACCACCTGTTGATTAGCCATCCTAAACCTAATAGGAGAGTAAATCAATTTAGGTTTTCCCATCAATGCCCAAGTCTTCTTCATCATAACATTTAATTATGATCCCAGGTTGAGGACCACATAGTCTATGTCACAGTATCCAATCTAAGCACTAAGGCGCAGTTCCTTTTTTGTCCTCCTTTTCCTATATACTTGATTCACAGCTCTACTCAACAGAGGATCTACTCTTCCAATTTCATACTGTTTTATTAGGTGTTGTAGTTCCTGCCCAACTCTTTCATCTTTAATCAAATCAATACAAGTATGAAATATGTACACAAGATTGCTTACCTATTTTCCTTGTCTAGGTGGGGCATACTGATCAAATGATGGAGGTATTTCACATTCCCTTACTCATGTTTGTGCCCAAGATGAAGAAGCATGTTCACCTACAAATTCTCTTCTTTCTTCTTCAAAAGTATGTTTTTCTTTCCTTGGATCAAACAACGACACCTTCTCTGTAGCTCTTTTGATCCTTGATCCATCTGTAGTCTTTCCTAGAGTCACCCTATCTTCTCCTGTGACAATGCCTCCTCTAGTAATGACAACGGCTCTGGGTTCCTCATCGCAAGGTTCAGCTGATATTAGTTGGACTTGCTGGTTTCCACCTCGTCTTTCCTGAACTTTAGCTAACAATGTTGGACAATCTTCAATGACATAGTCGAATGAATTACAGTAGTTGCACGTAAAACAATGGTTCTGACAATCCATTGCCAAATGACCTGGCTGGGCACAGTTATAGAAAATAATCTGACCTCAACTTCTACCCATGCCTCCTCCTCGTCCTCTTCCTTAGAACCCTCTGCGAGGGTTGAAGTTTCCTCTTCCAGGGGAATTGAATTGTGCAACATTCCCTTCTGGCTGAAATTATCTTTGAATTCTATATGAATCCCTTGGCCTTTCATGCATGAGGTCAAAAGTCCTATAGTCCTTCTCATCATTCCCCATAGATTTACATAATTTACAATAAATATCGGTGGGTGTCTGGACATATTTATGCATATAATAACATTCACCAGGGTGATTTCTAGTTCTACATACCTCACACCATTGTAAAGTAGCCTGCTTTAAAGTGTTAAGAGCTCCAGAGGCCAAATATTCACTAAATAACAGACAATTCTATTTGTCATGGCCCTCTGCTTTACATCTAATACACTAGATGTCTTCTCTTTCCTTTTCCTTTGTCTTTCTTCATGTCTTCAACCTATAAATATAAACTAGTTAATTGATTCAAAATCTGATTCATACCTAGACTGGATTATCCTATAGGGGCTTCTTCTAGTTTCATGGAAATCTCTAATGCTTCAGCCTATGAAGTGACCTTTTGTTGCATCAGAGGAACTCAAATGTGTGGCAGGAGGGAAGTGATGAACCATTCCTTATGGTTTTCTTCTGGAATTTGAAAACTTAAATGACCTATCAAGGTCTTAAACCTCTGATCAAATTCCCAAACAGATTCAGTCCCCTTCTTCTTGATTTCCTTCAACTTTGTAATGCACTCCGAATACGACTTAGGATTCTTGAACTCTACACTCAACGAAGTCTTAATGTCATTCAATGGTTTAGGTTGTATAGATCTTGTAACAAACTTCATATACCATCTCAGTGCATGGTCCCTCAAGGTAGTACTAAAATGATATCTCTTAACATCTTCGTCAATGAATTTCTTAATGATCCATACAGCTTCGCATAAGAACCAGTGTTGGTCATGATCCTCATATCCATTTCCTATGAAAATAGGTAACCTCATTTCATTTGCCATATATTTTCCTTGGTTTCTCGATGGAGTCTGTAACAAACTTCTTGTGACAGTACTTTGAGTGCTCTGATTACTCTGGTTACTCTTGTTACTTGGTCCTACTAAAACAAAAGGAGGAGTAGAAATAATTACTTCGAAAGTAGGTGTAGTACCTGAAGTTTCTGTGTTTTCTTGGCGAGGTTCTTTAGTCTCTACTTCCTCTTCCCTTGTGAACTCTGAATACTCTTCGTCTGATTTATTTGCTTCTTCTCCACTATAGAAATCTTCGTCTTGTGTTAATGGCCTGTAACTCTACTTAAACAAGTTCACAAGAGGAACCTCTCTGAATGACCTCCCACTTCACATGTGTCCAACCTTTGTGTCACTATCATTGTCTGAATTCTTGAAAATTATCTTTAAAATCCAACTGATTACTATATATTCAAGATATTTTTCTCATGCAATAACATCTTAATATTCAACTTCAAAATGTGTAGAAACTTTCCTCTAGGTCCCTTGAAGAGATACCTCTCTGCTTGACTATATGATTCCACTCTGTCAATAGAAAATTTAGTAATATACCCTCGAATATTTCTATCAAACCATAGATCCACTTCCCTCGATACAACATTATCAACTTTCTTGACTCTCTTAATCAACGTCAATGTCCAAACCATGGGTGGCCTAGATATGATTTCAAACTGAGTGTCTACTAGTCTGGATAACCACTCCTATAACTTCGTATGAACTCCTGGAAATAAAATCTCATGCACATCAGTAAAGATTTATCTTCCCAACCAATATTCTTTACTAACATTAGGGTTATTGTTCTAAGGTACGACGAAGTCCCTTTCTTGTTCTTCTATCCAGTTTTGAATTTTTGTCTTCGATGGAAACCACCTTGACATTCCCTCAAGAAGATCCCGATCCTGGCAACGGAACCATTTGTTGGAATAGGGGTAGAACTAGGGTTGAACTCTTAACAATGCACCAACAAACCCTAACTACTGGCCCTTACGACAACACCTGCGAAGTAGATGGAGTCTCACACGAAGTAGCAATAAGGAGGTTGGAGGACACATGTGTCTACAACTAGAGAAAATGCAAGATGATTTCTAAACAACAACGTAAAATATCCCAGAGATTCTTAACAATATTATGATTAGATTTGCAATGTAATTTATATCTTCTTATCTTCAACATGAACAATATCAGTGCAATAACAATAAATAACAAAGCATCAACTACATGGAACGACAAGGTTTTACGTGGTTCACCCTCTCCCTAGGGTTACATCCACATAACTATGTTTATTGATTAAGTAGATGAAAATACATAGTTCTATCTATGCACTCAGTTGCATATCCTTCTCTCTCTTCCTCTCCCCATGCACCCAGTTGTGGAGCAGATCTTCGCACCCAGCTGAAGACCCAAAAATACAAGAATACACTAAAATATAACACTTCTACATCTCAATATCGCTATCACCCCCTTTCTCAACTCTTATAGAGCTCTATTTATACATTACATGACTCTTAGAAAACCCTAGACCAAAGCCAAGGTGCCAAAACCTCAGGTCCAAAACCCTAGGTGCCAAAACCCTAGATCCAAATAATCCTCATTTTAAGCACTTCGTCAACTTGTTCTTCCTTCTTCTCCACGAGGTGATCCAAAGAACTCATTAGTGTTTTCTTATGCTTGCTAACTTGTCCACGATCTATATCATTTTCTGATCTATCTTCCTTGATATTCTCTCTCAATGGATTGCTTTCCTTTACTTTGTGCCTTCTTTTATGCCTCTTTACCCACTTCGACTGTTCCTCGGTTTGTGTGCCTTCCGTGCCCTTCATACTTTTTATTTCTTCTTCCTTAATCTTCGCTTTCTTCCATAATGCATGACCAAGGGCCAACAATAACTAAAAAATATGCACTTATGATGCAGGCCTCGTCTTCCTCCCAGGGCTGCTTGACCTCCTGGTCTAGGATCCTTTAAGAACTGGAGTCAAATTGACTCTTGGGGTCTCTAATGAGCCCCAATCAAGTTTTCATAACCCCCTCAATTCATGAGAAAGTCCAAACAATAGACCCATGGACTCTTCCTTTTACCATGCCCCTTTCCTCTTCAAAATATTTTTTGATAGGCCTTAGCCTCTTTTCTCTCCAATGGAAACCACATGTGACCGAAGGCTCAAAACGAGGGGCTATCTCCTTCAAGAAATAATCTATAGGACTCCCCTTCGATGCTCCGAATCTTTGGGCTCTGGGTTTCTGTACTCTAGTTCACCATACTCACGAACTGGCGAAGTCCCGAACACACTAACATAGATCAATGGTTAAAAACCCTCCGTTAAAATCAATGGCTGACAAGGATTTTTGGCGGATCGGGCTTCCACAGATATTTCATGCGTCAACCTCTAGTTCTTCTGGAGTGAAGTACCACCAAACCACCCCCTCAATGGATCAATAGTTTTGAATGATCACATGTGGATGGCCCATATCCTTTCTAGATTTAGGGCTCTTGGAAGTCTCCCTTCTCTAGACTTCACATTCCTCCAAACAAAAATGTAGAGTAGTAGAATTTCCACCCTCCGCGCGTCCTTTCTGAGATCAACGGTTGATGGTTCTTCAGAGTTTGGGCCTCCTGACACTTTGGCTCTCTCTACTCCTTGATCCCTCCAAATTTTCCTCTGGTGCACTTCTTGCGCTTGTCTCCCTTGATACCTTCTCAACAGTGGTCCAAGTGTTGTCATGGTGCACACCTTGCACAGATCCTTTCTTGAGTCCTAAACTCTTCAGGATCATTGATGCATTCTTTGCACCTACTCAATGCACACTTTCAAAGCTCTTCCCCAGAGTATTCATCAACTTTGGTTCCCCTTAATTTCTCCAACACTTCAAAAAAGTGTTGGTACTATACACTCCTTGCACTTCCTGCTCAATGCACCCTTGCAAATCTTACAAAGTATTCATCAACTCTATCTCCTGTGCATTTTCCACACAAACTCTCCTCTATAGTGTTCATTAACTCCAAGGCTCCTTCTGAGTTTGTAATTGTGCTGGTGTTCCCACCTGGCACGTTCTCCTCTGAACTTGAAGTAGAATTCAAATGTGCACTCCTTGCACTAGCCTAAAGAACCCATAATTTTCAGCAAACTCACAAAGATAGAGAATTATATTTCCCTACTGCAATTGAGACCTATTCATACATCTACAACATATAAACACACATAATAATCATTCAAATATATTCATAAAATGCCCATATAGTGTGCAGAGAATCAGATGCAGGAAAAACTTTCTGTTTGTATTAATATCTAAATGCTTAATTATAGTATGTGCAGGCTAGATTGCAACAGAGTTTCAACTCTCTTCTCCTCTCCTCTCCTTGGCTTACAATGATTTAAAATCCAAATTTAGCAGCCTCTAATGGGCATATATTACATTCATTTATACATGAGGGAGCTCAACGATCTTTCCCTCCAAGCTACCTACCTTCATTAATTTAATTGAATGCGTATTTACAATTTTAGATCCGAGGCAAAGCTCGATATCTGTACAACTCAAGACTATTAAAGGAAACTCTATCCACAGCCTATACAAAGGCCAACTTGGCTTTACTCCAACCTTACATCATTTAATTACAATAATTTCATTGAATATTTTTAAAATTCAAGGGAGAAATGAGAGGGATGACTCCTCTACCTTTCTTCGCTGATGTGGTGGATTGGTGGCACATGTTGAGATGGAAAGGATGTTCCTGCATCAAGTTAACTAATTTTTCATCAAGTCTTATTCTCTCATCTTTTGGAACATGTGCAAAATCCTTACATCCAAATACTCTTAAATGACTGACTTTTGGTTTATAACCATGAAAAACTTCAAAAGGAGTTTGAAGATCTAATATTTTAGTTGGACTCCTATTTTTTAAATAAACAACAATATTAATGGCTTCAACCCAAAAACCATTAGAAATGTTTTTTCCTTGAAGAATACTACGAGCACTTTCCACCAGTGTTTTGTTCTTCCTCTTAGCAAATCTATTTTTCTGAGGTGTATGTGGCACTGTAAATTGTTGTTGGATCGCGTTGTTTTTACAATAATTTTTAAATGCTCTTGATGTATATTCTCCACCTTGATCATATTTGAGAACTTTAATGCACTTGCCTGTCTATTTTTGAACCATAGTTTTGAATTCCTTAAAGTACTCAAATACAACACTCTTCCTTCTTATGAAATAGACCCAAGTATACCTACATCTATCATCAATAAAGATAAGAAAGTACCAAGCACCACCAAGTGATATAGTTTACATAGGTCCACATACATCAGTTTGAATTAACTCAAGTATTTATGACTTCCTTTTCTCTTTATGCATAGGAAATTCCTCTCTATGTTGCTTACCACATGCACATGCTTCACAATCAATATGATCATTCTTAATAGGAGGAATACCTTCAACCATTTTTTTATTTTGCAATAACATTAAATCATTGTGATTAAGGTGCTGATACCTTTGATGCCATAACTCTTTTGTTGAAATTATTGTAGATTCTAACGCTTGATGATTATTCTTGGTCACATCCAACTTATAAAATCCTCCAATTCTTGTACCAGTAGAAATACTGAATATCCTTAACAAGACACTGTGACTTAAGAAATTCCACCTTTAAATCATTATCAACAATAGTAGCAACA
>JZKD02S1792279.1:152518-186093 GCA_000966675.3 Picea glauca | reverse complement strand
CTTCATTGAACAAACTATTCTTTCCATTGAGGGGCAGTCGCAAGATTTGGCCAACAAGTGTGAAGGATTTTTCAAAATCCTACACTCTTATTGTCATTGACTCCATCATATTTGAGGGATTTGAAAAATCCTCCACACTTGTTATTGATTCCAACTCCATTAGGTTTGAGATATTTTCAAAATCCTCCACACTTGTTGCCTCCAGGGAAATGGTAATGGATATGGATCATATCAAGTCCAGGGAAATGGTAATGGATATGGATCATATTGAGGCCATGGAAATGGTAATAGATATGGATATGGATATGGTCAGGCTTACCATGCTAGTTATGGTAGTGGATTTGGCTATGGATAATCCGCGAGCGGCTATCATTCTTCTTCTGATAGAGCTGGTGAATACTATTCACAAAATAGTGTCGAGGACGACGTGGGTGCCAAATATAAAGAGAGTTATTTTAATGGCGTTGATAATGCTGTGGGTTTTATCTACCATGGTGAAGCTTATGGTTAAGTATCTAGTTCTGGATCTGGATCTGAGTGGCATAACTCTAATGGTGGCTATGGGAAATAGCTTGGTGCATAGCCTCTCACTATTTAGTGTAAGAGGGAGCTAGCCTCTAAATTTGACATGAAAGTATCTTAGTCTCATGCACTATTATTTGGGACTAGAAGTATGGAATAATCTTGATGAAATATTCCTAGGTCAAGTAAAGTATGTTTTGAAGATCCTTCACAAGTTTGGGATGATGAATTGAAAATCCATGGCAACTCCCATGGTGAGAAACTTGAAAATGTTAAGAGACTCTGATTTTGAACTAGTAGACGCCTCCATGTATCGACAGTTAATTGGTTCACGGATGTATTTGGTTAATACAAGGTTGGATATCTTCTTTGTTATGAACATGTTGAGCCAGTTCCAGGTGGAACCAAGACATGAGCATTGGATTGTTGCAAATCACATATTGATATATTTGCATGGCACGCTAAACCATGGTTTGAGATATGTATCAAACAGTGTTGTACAATTGAAAGGATATACAATTTGTTATTGGGAAGGGAGTGCAGATGATAGAAAGAGTACTTCAAGAATATGCTTCAATTTGGGCTCAAGCATGATATCTTGGATTAGTAGGAAATAGAATTCCATGGAACTCATCACTACAGAGGTAGAGTACATTGCAACATGTGATGCTTGTACAGAAGCAGTATGTCTCCATAAGTTGTTTTCTGGACTATTTGATCATGTGTGAGATTCAACCATGATATTCTATGACAATAAAAGTTGTGTGAATATTTCAGAGAACCCAATGTTCCATGACAGGTCAAAGAACATTAAAATCAAGTGTTATTACATATGTGATCAAGTCCAGAAGGGAGAAGTAAAACTCTAGTATATCTCCACCGATGAATAGATAGAGGATATTCTAACGAAGTCATTGTCCAAAGCGAAGTTTGTATACTTTAGGGACAAGTTCGGACTTGTGGAGATTGCTCCCTTGGTTGAGAGGGAGTGTTGATCTGTATCATGCTAATACAACTTAAATATGATGCTTTTGCATCATGCTAGTACATATTAGATATGATACATATGTCTGGAGTCATATCATGCTAGTACACCTTAGATATGATGCATTAACATCATGCTAGTGCAACTTATAGATGATGCAGTTTCCTGACTCGCATCATGCTAGTACAACTTAGATATGATGTAGTAGAATCATGCTAGTACACATTAGAGATGATGCATATGCACTGATCTACATCATGCTAGTATAGCTTAGATATGATGTAGTAGCATCATGCTAGTACAACTTGTTGATATTATGGTAGTTGCGGGAGGTATTTACCTCCACGTGTAAACCTAATGAGAATAGAATATTCTGGGACGCAAGAAGAATCCCTAATGAGTTGGCTAATAACCCTAGAAGACAAGTCCGCTCAAGAGGATAATTTGTATTAGGTTATTAGCCTCCAAGAGAAGAAGTCGGCTAGAAGAAATATTATATACTAAGTAAATAGGCACCCAGAATGAGAAGTTGGCCCAGGAAGTTAGCCGGAATCAGTGTAAATACAGGAGGATAGTATTCATTCTAGCAGGAATTCTCAGAACTGCAGAGCTCACTTGTGCGCACTGCAGTTAGCCAGTTTGTGCGCAAGTTTGGAGGAGAAGTTGTCATTGCAGTTGTTGTAGCTAGCAGATTATGTTTTGGCTTGGACTATCTCTTAGTTTAGGTTTGGACTATCTAATCAGATTTTGTTTGGTGTGCTATCCTTGGATAAAGGTGCACTGCCCTTTGTTTGGCTATCTAGCCTAGGGTTTTCTTCCAGAGTGATTCTCTGCCAAGGTTAAGGTGCTCGGAGGGTGGCTTCGGCCTATGGTTGGGTGAGAATGGTGATATTGTCTATGGTAAAAAGAGCACATTATAACAGGTTATGGGCCCACACCTCCTTCATTTAGTCTAACCACTGGAAGGGAGAATAACCATAAGGATATTAATCTCATTGAAGAACTACCGCTAGGGTTTCTAGTAGGAGTAGTTACTAAAGCACTGCCTCTAGGGTTACTAGTAGGTGCAGTTGCAGAAAACCTAACCCTCTTGTTGAGGAACCTTAAGTGAAGGGATTGACCTAATTTCTGGATAGTCCAGTGCACCCTAGCCTAGCGTATCTCCTAGTATTCTCAGCAAGCCAAGACATCAAGTTTGAGTTTTTGGTCAAATCTAGGGTTGACGAAGTCAAAGCATCCATGACTTACTATATGAAGTTAGAAAAAAATTTAGATGGAGCTTCTAAATTCAGAGCATGGAAGACAAGGATTGACCTCATCCTTTCCAAGAATAAAGTGTTGGATATCATGAAAGGAAAGATCGTGGAACCAGAGTTTGAAGAAGGAAAAGAGAAGGAACCGCAGAATGTTGCAGTTATGGAGAAGTTCAAAGACAGTGATATCAATGCCATGAGTATCATAGTGGAATATATAAAAGACCACTTGATACCCTACATCTCCCATATTGACTCATCAAAGAAGATGTATGATGCCCTAACAAACCTCGTCTCAGTCAAAAACAATGAACAAGTAATGAGTCTGAAGAATGAGCTCTGTGACATGAAGATGAATGATGATGACATCATAATATCATACTTTGTGATAATCTCTCAGTTAAGAGATCAACTACAATCTATTGAAGAGATCATTTCAGAGAAGGAATTGGTAAACATCGTACTCAATGGTCTTCCCAAGACATGGGATGCATTTGCTGCAAGCATGGACACAAGGAAGGAGTATCCTACATTTGAAGAACTTTGGAATTTCTATGCTCAAGAAGAATCGAGGATCAGTGAAAAATATAAACCCCAAAAGAAGTACGATGATCAAGCCTTCACAACAAGGTTCAAGGATTTAAGGAACAAAAAGAAGTTTGGCTCTAGGAAGAAAACAAATCAAGAGAAAGATATGTCAAGGATACAATGCTTCAATTGTCAAAAGTATGGTCACTACAAGAATCATTGTCCCGAGTTAAAGAAAAGGAAGTAAACACATGAAACATCACTTGATAAATAAAGGGAACCCTCAAAGAAAACCAAGTATGACAAAACAAACTTATTCTTCTAAAACAAGGTAACAATACTCTTCATAGTTCTTGTACATACCATGTTTTCGATACATATCTTGCATATCTATTTTTTATAAGATAATATGTTCAAAGAGAAACTATACTTATGGAAGAACAATAATATAAGGAATGTTATCACTATGACTATAATACAAGCTGCAAGATAAGCCAAAATAAAAAAGAAACCTAGAAGAAGTAAAGACAGAAATAAGTCAGCAATCAAGAGGAAATTGGAAAAATATTTGTAACACTTTGCAGAAGGAAATACGGATGCAGACGAAAGTGTGGAATCTCCTAGATGGAGGGATCCGATTATATATTACCAAAAGAAAAGGATGCATTCATACATGAAGCAAGGATTAGGAGGGAGCTAATCCTATGATCCATTAAAGGTGATAAAGCATATATCGATGGTAGCAGCCATGAAAAGAAGTACATGTTCAGTTTGACCTTAGAAGAATCCTTCTTCAAAAAGAATCCTTAAATCATCCTTGGTTATCCATCCACATCCATGATCCTATTATGAAAGGAAGAAGATGGAATCTTCAGAGCATGGAATCTATAGAAAACTCCATGGACCCAAGATCTAAAGAGAAACATGAGGAAGAACATGAAGATTCCAAGAAAGAAAGAAAATCCAGAACAACCAGTCATCGTATCGAGAATCACAAGATTACCAGCCTGATATGAACTCACTAAAAGAAATCAAGCAGAGGTACTGAAAGTTGTGATGAAGAGCAGTGTATGAAAGACTTATGAATGTAAGCATTGCGAGATCCATAACTAGAGGTTATCCCAGATGGAGGGAGAAGACTATGAGGATTACTTGTTCCAGTAAACTAGATATATCTCTACATGAGCCATTATATCGTCCACAATATCCATAGGTTGGAATTGACATCAGATGAATGCAAAGACTGTTCTCCATAATAATTGAAAAAAGAGAATATGTAGAGAAACCTCAATGGTTTAAGGTATACCAGAAAGAGACCTTTGTATGCATATGGAAGAAAGACAACTTGGTGGAGAACCTTCAATGCACATCAGAAGCGTGGTGAAGACTTTCTATAACAGAGATATTGTATCAGAATGATTACTCAAAAGATCAGGATGATGGATTGCCAATCCATGACAAAGATCATGATGACAAAAGAAGTGCCACATGGATATGTTCCAGTTTGAGCCTTGCCATGATGTTATGAGATAATGGGGAACAAAAGATGAATCCAATAATGAAACACTATATTGATCAGAGCTATATGAAGCCTTCAGAGAAAAACAATGTTCCAGAAAGACCAAAGTACTTTGAGATCAAGAATTACATTCTCCATGATGAATTCCAAGAAAGAGAAGTGGTTCTCCAATATATATATATATATATATATATATATATATATATATATATATATATATCCACAGATGAGAAGATAAGCAAACATTTTGGTAAAGCCTCTATCCAAAATGAAAGAGTTTGCATACACAAGATGGAGCTCGTGGAGAAGACTTCCATATTGAAAAAGGAAGAGATGAATCCCAGGTTGGGAGGGAGCACTAATGTGTTATTTATTTATGGACAGTCATTATTCAGTTCGAAAAATGGTCCAGGATCAGCAGTTCCTTTCCAGTTTGGAAAGTGGTTTGAGATTTCTGATGGACAGGCATTTTCCAGTTCATAAAATGGTCCAGATAGAAAGGTCATTTTTGTAATGAAAATGGTTCGATGGATTGTTGATGTACCATAGAAATTGATTTCCCATTGTGGTTAACATGGGGAATGGTCTAGGACAGTTTGTCTTCTTGAGGGTTACCCAAGAAGACTGTTCTGCCTCGTCGAACAGTCATTCTTTCGAAGCTCACATTTCTGAGCAGTTTCGAAGAATGGTCCATTTTGGAGGTTGGTGCAGGACAATAATTTCTTTAGGAAATGGTCTGGACAGTCATTCCGTAGGGAAGATTCATTCTCTCTAGGTTGAACTTTGTTTAGTGCCAGAGGAATGGCCCAGATAGGTGAATGGTCCAGGTTCATCAATCAGGACTGGAATTCCTTAGGGTAGACTCATTCTCTCTAGGTTACACTTTGTTTAGTGTTGAAGGAATGGCCCAAGGTGGGGAATGGTCCAAGCTTAGAAATTAGAAAATATATTCTTCCTTGCTTGAGAAGAATAGTCCAGATAGCTCATCATTGATGTTTGACCTTCTGAGGGCAGATGCTCTTCCAGATCTCACAAATGTGAGTGGAATAATGGCCCAGATGATTCATTTTATATCATAACATTGTTTCTGTGCAGGTTGATATCATATGATTGTTATGAAGATTGTATGTCTCTAGACAGTAGATGTGTACTACTGTGGTGGATGTGTTCCACTGTTTGTGACTATACGTCACTTATCAAGAACCTGTGTGTTACTTGGTGTGGTAGTGTACCATTGGATTGTAGTTGTGTACTACTATGGATAGACACAATTGTGTTCTATTGAATGATATTATTAAAATTTCCTTGAAGACTATCGACAGTGTTGGAAATGATTGTCAGCTGGATGAATGATCAATGGACATATATTTCCCAGATGGAAAATGGTTCAGGACATTTACTATTCTAGGACATATGTTTGGATTAGAAGAATGGCTCTTGTGTCACTCTGTGGAGTGAGTGACTTATCCAACATCATGTCTAATTACTTATATGGACTAAGGTTTTGAGAGATGATGCAGCTGATGACACTGATGGTGATGATGGTACTCATGATCTAGTCATGATATAGTCTATACAACTATGTTGATGCTACCGGGTGAATGGTATGTTTGTGCTCAAGACCATTACCTGTAATACCTCCCTATCTAGGAGGGAGTGTTGATATTATGGTAGCTGCGGGAGGTATTTAACTCCATGTGTAAACCTAATGAGAATAGAATATTTTGGGAAGCAAGAAGAAACCCTAATGAGTTGAATAATAACCTTATAAGACAAGTCAACTTAAGAGGATAATTTGTATTAAGTTATTAGCCTCCAAGAGAAGAATTCGGTTAGAAGAAATATTATATACTAAGTAAATAGGAACCCATAATGAGAAGTCGACCCAAGAAGTTAGCCAGAATCAGTATAAATATGGGAGGCCAGTCTTCATTCTGGCAGGCATTCTCATAACTATAGAGCTCACTTGTGCGCACTACAGCTAGCCAGTTTGTGCACAAGTTTGGAGGAGACATTGTCGTTGTAGCTGCTGCAGCTAGTAGATTATGTTTTGGCTTGGACTATCTCTTGGTTATGGTTTGGACTATCTGATCAACTCTTTTTTGGTGTGCTATCCTTGGAGAAAAGTGTGCTACCCTTTGTTTGGCTATCTAGCCTAGGGTTTGCTTCAAGAGTGATTCTCAGTCAAGGTTAATGTGCTCGAAGTGTGGCTTCGGCCTATGGTTGGGTGACAATAGTGATATTGTCTATGGTAAAAAGAGCACATTCTAACACAGCTTAGAGATTATGTAGACGAATTGATCTACATCATGATAATACAACTTATATGATGTAGAAGAATCATGCTAGTACAACTTAGAGATGATGTAGATGATACTCCACACCATGCCAACAAAACTTAGATATGATACATTTGCATCATTCTAGTATGAATTAGAGATGATACAATGGATGACATAAATTTTTCA
Organism: Picea glauca; assembly: GCA_000966675.3. Lineage (NCBI taxonomy): Eukaryota > Viridiplantae > Streptophyta > Pinopsida > Pinales > Pinaceae > Picea > Picea glauca. The sequence goes on along the minus strand of JZKD02S1792279.1, from coordinate 178,818 downwards.
TTAAATAAAATTGGTCAACTTGAATACATTTAGTTGGTTTCCATACCTCCCTAGTTAAGAGGGAGTGTTGATTTTTTGTAACTATAGTCGGTCTTCATAATGTATATATTTGAAAAAGAATATTATAGAAAATAATATGTGTACAATAACTATGTGCTATTGTAATGGTTGTGTTCCATTGGCAGTGATTGTTTGTCAGTGGAAATTAGTTGTGTGGTACTACGGTGGTTATGTACCACTGGCGGAGACTATGTGTCTCTGAACAATAGGTGTGTTCTAATATAGTGGATGTGTACTACTGGGAGTGACTGTGTCATCAGAAAATAGTTGTGTGCTACTAGCAGTAGTTGTGTACCATTGGATAGAAGTTGTGTACTACTATGGATCAACAAAGTCATGTTCTATTGGATGGAATTATAGTATCTGTGTGCTACTGGTTGATTTCCATGGAGACTACCAGATTTCTTAGAAGTAGTTGTGTGATACTTATTGATCATAGAGATCGTGACAACTTATTTGAGATACTGATGGTATGGTAGTTGTTGTGTGCTACTATTTGACTGTAGAGTAGTCAATGGACTACTAGATGAATACATCATGGAAATATACCTTCCTAGTTAAGAGGGAGCATTGATGTTTGAGGCAACAAATGAGAGACATTCTACCTAGAGGGTCCTGTGTAGACTAGTAGGGGTGAATGTGGAATTCATCTTGGCGTGCCTCAGATGGTCAGATGAAGGAACCGATACATTGGTTTCATGAAGAAACCTCAATATTTCTTGGGGGACATTGGTTCCATGAGGGAACTTCGATGTGTCCTAGAGAGGACATTATTTCCATGAGGGAACCTTGATATGTATTAGACATGTGTTCCACGAGGAAACCACAAGATGTCTAGTATGGACATATTTCATGAGTGAGATAAGACATTGGTTTCATGAGGGAACCTCGATATATCAAGTATGGTCCATGATGACTTAACTTTATCATCCCCAAGGGACTAAACACCCCTTGTAGGATACGCTAGCTCAAGTCTTGTGGATACCAACTACATGACATCTATAAACACATGTGAATCTCCCTAGTAAGCATCGATGAGACCTTATCCTAGATTGGACTACATATCAATGGATATAGGATACATTTATCACAAGGGTGTACTTGTGATAAATGGGCCCAAGCATAGTTCTTCCTTTATCATGACAAGGAGTGATATGGACTCGAGGTGCTTGAGGTGTTTTCCATGTATCAAATAACATTGTGCTAAAATTCACTCACATGGGTGTGCCTGTGGTAAATGGCCTTGGTGTAACCTTTGTCCTTAGTCATGGTGATTTTACTTGCAATGATATAGACTTAAATATGTTAGATGCTATCACATGCAGACCCAGAATGAGGCTGATCTGAGAGAGAGTCAATTGGCTCAGAGGGAGAGCCGAAGAAGGATTTTCCCCTTGGTTCAGATGGGAGAGATGTTGGTTTTTCATAAGAGATGATATTATATATGAATGTGTATTATTACAATGATGAGGGTTCCATATATATAGAATATATGGTGACCATCCATGAAAGGATGCATCCCTTGGATAATAAATATATATGGAACACTCATCATAAATAATTATTTACGATATATATTTATACCTTATATAAATATATTATTACATTAATAATAATTTTTAATAAATAATGATCATATTATTAATTATTAATCTAGTAGAATTTCTTTCAGATGCTTCCCCAACATCAACACTCCCTCTCAATGAGGGAGACATTCTACATTATTCCAAGATTACCTCTGAATATTACATGTGGGTAGCTCTCAAATAACTTCAACATGTCACCATGAAATCCATTACTTCACAATGCATTTGTACCTCATCATGTGCACCTTTGGTCTCAGTGCTAGCCCTTTTTCATGCTAGATGAGATCCACCCATCTCAATGCCAACCCTTTTTCATGTTGGATGAGAACAATGCCAACCCTTTTTCATGTTGGATGAGTTCCACCTATCTCAATTCTAGGCCTTTTTCATGTTGCATGAGAACACTTAGTGCCATCCCTTTTTCATGATGGATGAGAACACTCAGGGCCAACCCTTTTTCATGCTGGATGAGTTCCACATGTCTTAGTGCCAACCCTTTTTCATGCTAGATGAGAAAAATTAGTGCCAACACTTTTTCATGCTAGATGAGTTCCACATGTCTCAGTGCCAACCCTTTTTCATGTTGGATGAGAACACTCCCTTTGAAGAGGGACCACACCAATATTTTCCCTGAAGTACTCAAACTCCGTCCTCAACAGTGACTTGGTAAACACGTCTGCAACATGATCCTCTACAGTCACAAAACTAGAGCCTCACTTCTCCCTTATGCACCATATAGTGATACCTGATTTTGATATGCTTCGAATTATCATTGAAAACTTTATACAACTATGGTTTTCACATAAGATATAGGTCACCTCCATTGCAATATTGGATAATCCAGACAGCAATTTCCAAAGCCACACTACTTTGTGACTTGTTGCCACATACTCTTTCTTACTCATACTGAGTGATAATGATTTTTTATCCCTACTCAACCATGAGATCACAGTGATCCCATACTGAAACAACATCCGAAAGTATTTTCTGATCCACTGCACTCCTTGCCCAATCAGAGTCCGTATTCTCCCTCTGAATCTTGAATCCCTTCGAGACTATATAGTCTTCTGAGTCATTTTCTTTCTTTGCATGTGTTTACCTCCACTTCTTCTTCATTACATGGATGCGCACAACTCTATGTCTAGGTAGTCTTGCTTCATGTTGCTTCTTTTGACCATCATTATGGCTCCTTATCATAGTTATTACCTATGACCTTCCGAAAACAAGAAACAAGAACAACAAAAACCATCTTCTAGAGGAGATCAATTTATCTTGTGCACAACTATATACAATGACCCTCCAAATGATGTGTATTCTACTATGAAAAACACACATCCATCATATACTCTATGTCATACGGCTAACCATGTTGATTTTCTAGTGTTAAATTATACAAGCACAATTTTCCACAAGTGGTAATTACTTCCAGCGATATTACTTTAGTAAACTCTAGAACATCACTAAGTAATTATACTTAGAAAATTTCAACTACTTAGAAACTTCGGTCTCTTCTTTAAATCACTTCTGATGTGTGAGAGAGAAGAAATATGTGTGTCTTTTAATAGTAATATTAAATTGATCCAAAGAGACACATCTCTTTGAAAATTAAATTTTAATTTAAATTAAATTTTCTTTTATATATATAGTTGGCAAATACCTCCCTTAACTACCCAAAGATTAATTCTTTTATAATCCATCCACATAGTATTTGACTTTGTTAAATTGTTCCTCCATAATTCATGTTATTCTTTGCATAAATATAGGTAGAAGTAAATATGCAATACATTCCTCATATTTAGGTAATTAGACATTTTTACTAGAAATTACTCCCCACCATAATTTATGGAATCCTTTCTATAATTTAGGTAGGAGTAAAAGGTAAATATGTTGTACATATACATTTTAACAACCCCATAAATTTAAGACTCCCAATACTTTATTCTACTCTCATTTTCATGGGCCCTCCTATGAGGGAGTCAAGCCCAGTCCCGTTGTTGGCCATTGACCAAGTTTTGAGGATTCTTGGTCATGTTTGACCTAATTTTGGGACTTCGACAATATGTTGAAGGCGGAGCGCAAGGCGAAGAGGAGATCGTGGGATCTTGGCCCCTTTTAGGGCCCTTTTTTGGATTTGGGATTATGTAACGGGTATGGGGATGTCATCCCATGGGTTTACTTATGTTTAGGCCTATTTTGTAAAGTATAAATATATGTCTAGGCAATGTAAGAGGTAGTAGTTGCAAATTGTGCTAAGTGCTAAGGAAGAGAATATCTGTGTGATATTAGGCTAAGTGCTAAGTATGGATTGTAGATGCTTCATGCATACTGTGTGAGACTTGCAGAGCTAAGTACAAGTGGTTGTAATAGACTGTGGAAGGCTTTGTTCTATAAAGCAAGGAAGGAGGATCCAACGAGGTGCGCAGATCTCCTGTCCTCTTCGTAGTGGAATTTGGATGCTTTGTTCCTGTAAGAAGATTGACCCAAGATAATAAAGAAGAGAAGAGTTGGTGGACGTAGCCCCAGGGTGGGGGTGAACCACATACATGTTGTGTTTCCCTACTTTGTACAATGTGTTGATGTTCTTATATGTTAATGTGCTTAGTAATTTAATATAGATGAATGATTTGTCGATGCTTAGTTCTTAATAATATGGATGGATGTTAGATCTGACTTATATACATGTGCTTAGTACTGAATCTATTAAGATCTGATCTGTTTCATCATAATAAGTGTTGTTAGATGCTAGATCTGGTTGAATACTGCGATGCTCTGTAATTATGTAATATACCAGATATAAAAAGTATGTAGAACAAAAATAAAATGATAGAAATGGCATAATAACAACAATATAACCAGAACAATCACCACAATAGCATTGAAATGATATAAGAATAACAACAGAAATAACACTTTGATTCTGAAAGCAATGTTCACGGGCCTCTTCGATGGGGCAACCTCCAGTTGAGAAGAGCTCTATTACAATAATATCCAAGCTAGGGTTCTCATACCCTCGACTCTTATTTATACTAAATATGTCTATCAAAAGAAGCATCTAGAGGAATATCCTTCTAGAAGCAGAATATTCTATTAGGTATTCTTACATTCGACTTATTCTATTTTATTGTAAGGCCTTATTAATATTGACCTTTATTAAATCCGAATATATTGTTCTACCTATGTGCGGGTTAGGACCCTAACATGTCCTCCCCCTTAAAAACAACCTTGTCCTCAAGGATTGAGATGCGAAAATTGTTGCAAAATGGTAGTTGGTTCCCAAGTGGCATCTGCTGGAGTGGTATTTTTCCACTGGACTAATACTTACTTTATGGTTCTTTGACGCAGGAGACACTCACATTGGTCTAAAATGGCTTGTGGATGTAGCCAAATGGATCCTTCTTCGGCTAACTCGGGAAGGTTGGTTTGAATTTGGCACTTAGTTCCAATCACCTTATTTAAGCATGAAACATGAAAAACAGGATGTATCTTTGAATGACTGGGCAAAGCTAACTGATAGGTCACCTTTCCCACATGCTTGAGAATAGTATAAGGACCATAAAATTTGGACGCTAGCTTCTGAAAATGCTCGGCCTTGAGGGAATTTTTCTTGTAAGGTTGCAATCAAAGAAACACCTGATCCCCTTCTGCAAATTGACATTCAGAGCAACCTTGATCTGCTTCTTGCTTCATGTGATTCTATTCCATGACCAAATTCTCTTTGAGGGTATGGAGAACAGCCTCTCGAATTGTAAGTTTTTGGTCAACTGCCTGGACCTTCGAGACACCCGGTAGGTATGAGAGAACTGAGGGTGGCTTATGTCCATATACCTCTTCAAAAGGAGTCATGCATGTAGTTGTATGTTATGAAGTGGTGTACCACCATTCAACGAGGGGTAACTATTGAGCCCACTGATTTTTCTTTTCCGAGGAAAAACACATCAAATATGTTTCCAAACAATTGTTGACAACTTCTGTTTGACCATCAGTTTGGGGATGATAAGTTGTGTTGAGATGAAATTGGGTGTCTTGTATCTTGAACAGTTCTTGCCAAAAATTGCTTGTGAAAGTTGGGTCACGATCAGAAACAATAGAGTGTGACATGCCATGAATATTGAAGACCTGATCCATGAAAATTTGAGCCACCGTGGATGCTGTAAATGGGTGTTAAAGGGCACGGAAATGAGCATACTTGGAAAGGCAATCAACAACCACCATGATGATTGATTTATTTCCCGATTTGGGTAAGCATGTAATAAAATCCATAGATATATCCCTCCAAATAGCAGGTAGAATCGGAAGTGGTTGTAGTGTGCCTGGAGATTTGACTATTTCTCCCTTGTTGCATTGACACACATCACATTCAACGACAAAATTATGAATGTCATGTTTCATACCATCCCAGAAAAAAGAACGTTTGACCTTGTCATAGGTTTTGGTGAACCCTGAGTGCCCCATTGTGGGTGTAGGATGAACCTCAGAAAGTACCATGGATTTAAGATTTGATTGTTTACTTAAATACAAATGACCCTTGTATCGAATCTCATCATGGAGCCAAGAGAACCCTAGGGAAACTGGAGCATTGGATTGCAATTTTTGGATCATATGAAAATTTTTGGGATCTTGTAGCCATTCTTGGTGAATGGCTTGGAGCCAATCTGGTACAATGAAGGAAAGAGAAAAAAGTGATCCTTCATCTTCATATTTTCGGGAAAGTGCATCTGCAACCACATTGTCTTTTCCTTTCTTGTAAATGATCTCATAATCATATGCAAAGAGCTTAGTCACCCATTTTTGTTGCTCCAAGGAGGAAATGCATTTTTCCAGAAAATACTTGAGGCTTTGATGGTCTGTCTTAATTTGGAAGCATTGCCCCAACAGATAAGGGCGCCACAGATCAATGACATGAAAAATAGCCAACATTTCCTTTTCATAGACTGATTTTCCCAGATTTCTTTCAAATATTTGCTTGTTGGTAAAGGCCAAAGGCTGACCCTCTTGCATAAGGAAAGCACCAATTCCTTTTCCTGAAGCATCACATTCCAAGACAAAATTCTTTGTGAAATCAGGAAGGGTCAGGACTGGAGTGGTGCACATGGCCATCTTCAAGGTTTGAAAAGCTTGAGAAACGACCAGGGTCCAAGAGAAGGAGTTCATTTTTAGGAGAGTAGTGAGAGGTGCTACAATCTTTCCATAGTTCTTGAAAAACTTGCGGTAATAACCTATTAAGCCCAGAAATCCATGCAAACTTTTGAGAGTCTTTGGGTGAGTTCAGTCTTTCATAGATTCAATCTTTTTAGGATCCACCCTGATGCCATCCTTTCCAACCAGATGACCCAAGTACTATACTTCTGAGGTGCCAAAAGCACATTTAGACTGTTTCAGGAAAACTTGGTGTTGAGAGAGTAGATGGAGAACTAGATCCACATGATCAAGATGGTCTGTCAAGGTTTTTCTATAGATGAGGATATCATCAAAGAAAACTAAGACAAAATGACGTAGAAAGGGATGAAAGACATGATTCATGAGGCCTTGGAAGGTGGAGGGGGCATTACACAAGCCAAAGGGCATGACCAAAAACTCATAGTGGCCCTCATGAGTTCTAAAAGTAGTCTTGGGAATGTTTGCCTCTTTCATACATATCTGGTGGTAGTCCGAATGAAAATCAAGTTTAGTAAAGAATTGATCACCACTCAATTCATCTAGGAGGTCATCAATGACAGGAATGGGAAATTTGTGTTTAATGGTAAGTTTGTTGAGGTAACGGAAGTCCAGACACATTCACCAAGAACCTTATTTATTCAATACCATGACCACAATAGAAGAGTAGGGGATCATACTAGGGAAGATAATGCGTGCATTAAGGAGTTCCTGGACCATTTTCACAATTTCACTTTTTTGGGAAAATGGGTGATGATACGGACAGATATTGGGAGGAAGGATTCTGGGTACAAGGGGAATGGAATGATCATGAACACCATGGGAAGGAGGGAGTCCTTGGGGGGTGCAAAATACCACTTGATGTTTAGAAAGGATGGATTGGAGGTCTAGTGGCACCAAGGATGTCTTTGTTTCTTTTATGGCACGGAGTTGGGCAATAACACTAAATTGACCTTTTTTCAGCATCGTTTCCATACGATGGGAACTAATGATATCAGGTGAACCGACAGTGATGCCTTGGAACTTATATTGGTGGCCCTCCTAGTCAAATTGCATGGTTAATTCCTTCAAATCCATGAGAATGGGACCCAAATTCCTTAGCCAGTCTTCACCCAACACAATGTCACAACCGCCCATGTAGATAGAAAACATATGAGATTTCAGGTGGTAGTCACCAATTTGGAGACACACATTTTCACAACGCCCTCCACATTTCATGGAGCCACCATTGGCAATCATGATTTGGAAATTATTGACAGCATGGATGTAGAAATGAGTTTCTTGGGCAATGTGATGATGAATAAAATTATGGGTGCTTCCACTATCAACCAGAATGATGACCTTCTGATGCTCGATGTAACCGATTAGCTTGAGGGATTGAGGAGTGGAGAAGCCAGTGAGAGCATTGAGGGAAATGAATGGTTCTACTTCGGGATGGTTTGAGGGAGGGGTTATGTCAGTGGTTTTAGGTGACTCGGACACAAGGGGAGTTTCAACATCCTCTTCTGAAATATCCTCGGAGATGGCCATAAAAATATTTTGTTCCTTACACTTATGGCCCGAGAAATATTTGTCATCACAATTATAAAAAAGGCCTTTGAGTTGGCGTTAAGTCATTTCATCCCTGGTCAATTTTTGGATCTTTAGTGGAGCGAAGGGAGTAGTGGGATTTACTGGTTTAGGGCGAGAGATAAAGGTGGGTTTCTGGTTTTGAGAAGATACAACCTGTTGTTCTTCTTTATCTCTTTTAGTAGCCTCCACCCAACTCTAAGGCCGAGCCATGAGGACATGGGCTTGAATCTCATCCTTGAGGCCATTGATAAAACACTCTCAGAAAAAGGAATTAGACATTCCCTTCGTCTGAAAATCCAGGCGCTCAAAGGCAGCTATAAATTATTCCACTATTCCTGATTGTTTCAACTTTGTCAAACGGCCCAAATGGTTGGTGTCAGTGTCAAAGCATTCATAAATCTCTTCCACAAAGTGTGTCCAAGCAATATACCCTTGACGAGAAGTTTTTCTCCATTGCCACCATTATCAACATTCTTGATCTAGATGGAGAACACCATACCGGATTTTGGCCAAGTCATCTGTAATGTCGTCTTGTTTGATTTCCTCCATATAGATTCAAGATGGGTGGTCAGGTCTTGTTTGATTTCCTCCATTGAGGAATGCATGGTTTTATTGATGGCGACACCATTGGCACTGAGTTATTTCACTTCTTGTTGGGTTTCGATGAGACCAGATTGCAAGGTATTGAAGCAAGCTTCCAAGTCTTGGCTACGGGTATGGGCCATGAGGACTAGGGAACCGAAAAAGAGTAGGTGGGGTCCAAAAATTTTCTGAAAAATGATATGTATGAATGTGATAAGGGTGAATATATGAATCCAATGGAATAGGTCTCAAATAATGGTGAAAACATTTCCAAACTCATTTTTTTTTTTTTTCTACACCTGCAGAGTTATACTCCAGTCTGAAGAATATTGCAGTGATGAATTCCCAAATGCTTAACCAGGAAGAAAAGTGTAGTTACTTGGAAACCCGAACATAGTTGCACGGAAATAGATATTGTCTGTTTGAATTTGTTTATGTTTCTGTCCCCCAATGGTTAGGTATTCAAGGGTTCTACAGACAAGGGTTTTCCCTATGCTATAGCTCTCTGATATACGTGCGGGGTCCAACATTAGTACTCGGCCCAATCTCTCAGGGCCCAATAGACTGTACCCTTAGTCGTACTACCCGACTACCTAGGTACTAGAGAGTATCTTCCTGAGTGTTTTTCTCAGTGGCACTATAGTAGTTAGGCGACCGATCAATTTATCTAAAGAGGGCTTCAAAAAATTTATGTTGATCCGTACACAGGTGTTGTCTGATGCGCTACCACTCGAACAGGTACCAACATGGGTTACAAGGGTGGCCAAAAAATGTGTTCTTAAGGATCACTTGTATTTCCTATGTGTATGAATCCATCAACCATGGGTTTATGCGCATAACGACAGAATCTAGAGGAAGATCCTTCTAGAAGCGAAAGCTTCTATTAGGTATTCTTACATTTGACTTATTCTATTTTATTGCAAGGCCTTATTAATATTGACCTTTATTACATCCAAATATATTGTTCTACCAATCTGCGGGTTAGGACCCTAACAAATTAGGGTTTAACTGCGTTCTAACTAAGAACTGAACATTGATGAATGTTAACTGCTAAGTTCTCTATTAATTGTCAGAATCACAGATCTGTGTCCCATCTAAGGTTGTAGACATCTGAGTCCTACAACCATCCCTGCCTCTACCTCGGGTGATATTTCATTTGCATCACAGGTGTTGCCGAAAGGGCCAGTAGTTAGGGTTTTTGTTGGTGCACTGTTAAAGCATTGAACCCTGGGTCTGCCCCTGTGCCAACAAATGGTAACATTGCCGAGACCTAAAACTGTGATTACTGGGAACTGAGGAAAACAATCTTTGTGCATATATCTATCGCTCTAGTGCACAATATTCTACTTGATTTGTGAAGATCTGTGCTAAAGAAAGAAGTCTGATCTGAAGAAAAGAGGTAAGATCTGAACGCTTTGTGCTCTGATAAAGGTAAGAAAGTGAAAAGTTTTAAGATCTGGAAGCTTTCTTCTCTACTGAAGATAAGATTAGTGGAAAGTTTTGTTTCTAAAGTATGGATCTAGGTATGTTTGATAAAATTTATCCTAGCTTGAAAACTAGGGCACTGATAGAAGAAAACATATTTGATATGAGTAGATTTGATAAGAATAGTGAAAGATATGTTATACCTATGCATAGAGAGAATGTTTGGACTAACAAATGGATGCAGGATCCTAGAAATAATTTTTTGTAGGTTAGATAGCATGATCCTAGTGCACAGTACAAGAAAGGTTGGGGATCATTTAAGAGAAAGAGAGGATTAACCCTTTGTTATAGTTGCAGAAGACCGAGACATATGGCTAAGGAATTTCCTGGTAAGAGACCTAGTTGCCTCTATTGTAATCTCTGTACCATGAAGTATTGGATTTACATAGAATGATTGCTAAGGTTGAAAGAATGAATATGAACCAAGAAAACCCTAAGGTAGATCCAGAAACTGAGATTATGACAGAACCCCAGAAAGAATCAGAAAAGTATTTCTACAGATGAAAGAAACCCTAAATGATCACCGACATGTCAGTTTATCAGAGATATTCAAAGAAAAAGAGTGCATTGAAGCAATAATAGGAGACTTCGACATTTAATGTGTTCTAGATGAGGAAACACATGTGAATATTATGACCGAAATAACTTGGGAAATTCTAAGAAAGCCTGTTATGATTCCTTCATTGGGAGGAATAAGATTATTCAGAGGAAAGATGATAACCCTATGTGGAAGACTTACCAGAATATTTATTAGTGCTCATGGAACTTGGACAGAGGAAGAATTTGAAGTTGTTAATTTCATTGAGAACAACACTCCATTTTCTATGTTATTAGGAAAACTGTGGATTGTAAAAGATCAAGCCAGAAGGAAAGAAGAAGAAGTCTTAGAACAAAAGAAGAAAGAGTTAAAATATTTCATGACTAGGAAGATCACATACTTGATTAAAGAATAGGAGAACAGATTGAAGCTATTTGAAACTAGATATTTGGATGTCAAAGTTGCAATAACACCAGAAGACTTCCAGAATATTGCAATACCTATTCCATATATAGATGAAGTATTACCCCTGATTTCTAGGAAAGAATCTCAACAACGCGAACTTAATCTGCCAGAAGAAGATAATAATCAGAATGGAAAAAGGAATTCTGAGACAAAGCTCACTGGAAAGAAGGCTAGAAAACAAGTAAGAGGAGACCTAAGATTGAAAAATTACAGAAGGTTCCCGAGGGAACTTTGTAGAAGGAAAATTTGCAAAATTGGAACTTCGTCGGGATACCAGAATAGTCTCACATGGAACTTCACCATGGGGAAGAAATATAGCCATTGGAACAGTATAATCATTCGACCGATGGCCCGAACGGGTAGAAAGGCATTTATGGTCAGAAATTTTTCCACCAGACCATTGGGACCGCGTCGTAACGGACATAACTAAGTTAATGAAGGATTCTTACTCGTTGCAAGAGATACGTTGCCAAGTATCTATTTATCCCGTCGAGCCATGCACCGAGAACACTTTTGCTAACCGTGAATTTGAGCCCGCATATTAGTTGATTCTCGTACAGTGATCATCGCGCTATTTCTATCTATCCCATTGCATTGAGATATTGATCTTCGAACCTGATATTTTCAACCCCGAGCCTGTATGTCGGACGAGTTCAACGCTGGAGAGAAAATTGTTGAGGAAGTTCTCATCAACCTCATGACCGAAAGAGTAATGTCGATGTCTAGAGGTATACAAGTATCACCGACGAGAGGAGTGCAAACCTCTCCATCGACTTCTCACAGATCGGGGCCATCTCGACCGACAACAGAGAAGAGAACCAAGCATATAGACGACTTAGCCAATGCGAAGTTGATCCCATCCATATTCCCAGATTACATCCCACCTCTAGCTGGGGAAGTGAGTCGATATAGTGTGCCAAGAGAATTTGAGTACACCATGGTTACTATGTACCTCCCAAAGGGGATACGTGCAGTTCGAGCACAACATGATAAGATCGCAACTTTGAAGTTCAGTGACTTCAACCTCGAAGATCGAAAAAACTACAATATGCTTTCCTCGTATAAATACCTGACCAGGACAAAAGGGAAGAACTCAAAGATAATCTCTCAGCCATGGATGATGAACCTCGCGTAGTCCACTTTGTTAAATGTCTTAAAAATATCACACTTTGGACGACACTAGGAATTCAATGCCCGTGTCAAGTTATTACTTTTATGTTACCATGGCGGATACTTATGGCTAGACCGTCATATCACAGTCAACCCGACGTTGATCCATAAGATCACAGGATTGAGTATGCAAGGACCTGATCCACAAGATTTCTATCCAGGAAAAACCATAGATCGCACATTAGCACAAAAAATCAAGGACACATATGGCGATGTCGAAAGGGAACGCGAGGCTACAAGGTAGCCTCCATCCAAAATGGCGCAGTATGCCTCGCCTGTCAGTTAATTGTAGGAAATTTAGTAAGGAAGAACAGACCTACGCAAGTCACATGATTTGTTGTTGACCTCGCGGGAAACTGCGTAGAATGTTTACAGATGAACTGGGTGAATTACTTGGTGAATCAGTTGGAGCTAGACTGTCGCAAAGCATAGGATTAGGGATATGAGTTCCACTTCAGATGGCTCCTGATCCTTATCGCCTTTGTTTCCTGGGTTATTCCAGAAGGCACGACCTTCCTGGAAATTGAACCTTTCGAGCCATTTGTTGTGAAGTTCACTACCCTTTGGTACTCGAGTGATATGAACAAACAGTGGCAGTCGAACGTTGTTTTTCATATGTACTACCTTTATTTGAAGAGAGCCATAGAAGTAGAACCCCGCATGACTTCGAACACCTTATAGAGATTCCAACCTATGATGAAGTTCTGTGTAGATCAACACTTCATCTATCTTACAACGCGAGCCGATAAACATAAGGAGAAGTTGCAGTCATACTACAAGCTCACAGAAGAGGATCTTGAGGAGATCACTAAGGACTGGTCAATAGACCTCCTCTTTCCAGTAGAACTTGCAGAGATGTTCGACCCTGACAACCCAGAAACCGTGCATGATACACCCAGACCCAACAAAATGAAGAATACCGAAGAGGTCCAAGACCTAAGAAACACCTTAGGAAGGACTGCTTCAGTATCACCTGACCGACGGGGTAAGGAGGAAGAAATAAATGGCACAAGAGCTGAACAAAAGCAAGGTGAAGTAACACTGCAGAGAGATGAGATTGATCCCCTGAAGAAGAGGAAGGTTTCTCCCTCAAAAATTTATTCCTGGATAAAATCGAGAGCCATCGTGACCAATATGAAGACTGTTCTTACTACTGATGAATTCGAATTCATCATAGCAGCCCTCAATGATGCTTCGTTGGAAATCGTGGAGAAACAAGAAGCTAAGCATGAGGAAATGTATGACAGAATTAAGGTTAAGTTCTGATGGGTACAACAGGACCTTCAGTCTAACCGTGCAGTGTCCACTACGCCCCTGTCATTAGGAGAACCAAAGTTGGGGGATCAGCCAACCAAACTCTGTCGATTAGCTGATGTTGTCAAAGATCATCTTCATTGCACATAAGAAGAACCAGAACAAACCACCTTGTTATCCACAATTTTGGTCATCGAGATGATGTCATGATAATGTCGTGATAATGGAGAATCAACCTCTTCACTAAGAACACTTTCTTGAAAAAAGTTACATTTGTCTTCTTCCAGAAATCATGCTTTTAACGAATGTTCGTAGGCTACCTATATATCTGCCTACGAGAATGCCTGATTCTCACAGGCTGCTTTAAGCTGGAGTGCGAACCTCTCGCACTGTAACTAATAGCCAGGGTGCGAACATGTTCCAAAGGGAGGAAAAAGATGAAATATCGAACCTTCTAGAAGGGAATCTTCTAGAAACATGAGTTGGCTTCGAATGGTTGTTCAAGTGCTGGCATTCCAGATATCTTGGGATAATTTCCTATCCAAGTAACTAATCTATCTTCTCCTATATATTGAGGAGATTGCTCATGGAAAGGGTTAAGCAAGTTAGAAGCAAACTAGCAAGAGATTGATTGGAGAATTAGTGCAAGACTATATGGAGGACTGATGCTACAGCAGCAAGAGACTACAACAAAGTCATTAAAAGTGGTTGATTTTCTTCATTCATGAGCAAGTGTGTGTGTGTCAGAGCTAGGAGCCATATAAAGGAGACCTATGACATCAAGGGTCAGGTTGTAAGTTTCACTTTCAATTAATTCAATACAGTAATATGTTCCTTTCCCATAAAGATGATGTCACTTTATTACATAACTCCTTGATCATATGTATAGACTAGCTATTGAATATATTAATTCGTCTTTACTTCGATTGGTTTGTACTGTTATGATTTGGAGGGTGCAAGAGCATTGGAGTAAAGCTTGGAACAACAGAGACCTAAGGAAAGCGTTCATAAGGTATGTCCATAATCCTTACCTCTTAGTTCATTCAATAGGCTAAATCTAGGGAAAGTGTATTATTATGTCCTGTTTTGTTCTAGATCCAGGTGGATCTAGGGAGATCGGTTTGTGTCTGCACTTACGGATTTATCCTGAAACAAAATTGGCGACTCCACTGGGGACCTATCCCTTTTTATTTATGAGTTTTTGAATTTTCTGTGGCCATTTTCTCTATTTGCATTTTTTTCCTGTTTTGTCAGTGTCTGAGTCCTCAGGATATCCTGAGAGACCTTCTGGGTCTATAAGCCAACTTGAATTTTACTTGCATTTTCAAATTTTTCATTATCTTCAGGGATTCTCGCACTGTGTCCATTGACAGCCTACGAGAACCATTCAAGTTCGCACTCTGCATATATAGTCTAGTGCGAACCCCTCACACATTGCTCCATAGTGGCCTGCGAGAACACTATCTTCTCGCACTGTGTATCACTGCCTGCGAGCAGCTTTTGGAAAATTTTGGAAATTGATGTTTGACTTTTTCAATTGCTCAGAACAATTGATTTGTGTCTTTTTGGCTTATTGAGCTATTGATTGATACATCTCTTGCTTTAGTTTGCTTGCTAGAATAGATTTAGGGTTTCTAGGTCTTTCTTGCTTTTGGTAGCTTGACTTTTGTTTCTTGGTTCTGTTTAGCATTTTCTTTCTCTCTGATTTCTAGAGTTGAGTGTGTCTGATTGACTAGGAACCAATGATTGGTAGAGAGTCAAGCGTTTTGTGTTTCTCACTTTCTTAGTGGTTCGAAAGGACATTTTTCATTTGCATTGAGGAACTCCTTGGTTTGCTTTTTGTTTTTACTTTCGTTGAAAGTATTGGATTGAGTTGTTTGTTTGGGTCTTTATGATTTGGTTTTCTTTTCTCATTAATTAGAGTTCTTCTTGGAAAGTGAACGACAAGTTTTCTTTCAAGAGTTTGTTTTTGCCTTTTCGAAAACATTGAAAATCGAGTTTTTTGAGTTTGTTTGAAAAAGACATATGGAAATTGTTCATTGATATATGATTGTTTACATTGGCATCTGCACGAAAATTGAGCATTTCACTTGCATTGTAGTATTGAGATTGATTTGGAAGATACTCTCTCTCCCGTAACTAGGATTCATGGAATGAAAAGAATTATATTTCATCATTGTCCTTGCATTTTTGGGTTAGAGTCATACATCACGAGTTTCACTTCCGTTACCTTTGAGTAAACAACAACTTTTAAAAACATTGCGTAATATTAAAATTTACCTAGTAACTCTTTTCTAGGGCTCTTTTACACCAACATTTAGCTAGGCTAGTGCTTTGGAGTAGGAAGAGAGATACACTCTCCAAAAGCTCAAAAACACATGATAGCATCTTGAGTTAGGGAGTGTTAAATTCCATTGGTAGCATATTGTCCTGGGATGCCCTTCTAACACAAGGGTCAAGCACTAGGTCGCATTGGTGTTGGAAGAGTTACTAACCATGCTTTGTTAACATCGATGTAGAGATTGCACGTATTACGGGGATCACTCTGAGGTATACCCACAATTATGAGTGGAAGCCTTTGAGTTGGTTTCGGGCTAGATACCCTGCCCTTGTGTGTGAATCGGACTGATGACTGTTCCCCCAGGCTGTACTATTGTTTGTGGTGACCTTAGTGGCCTTTCTCTCTAGGTTCTTACCCAAGGTGACTGTGGAGGGGAAAGTCTTCACGATACCTAGAATCGACATTGATCAAACTCACTTGGGCTCCTTGGAGGGTATACCCATGATTATGTGTGGGAGCTTGCACCAGGGCATAAGTCTGTTAAGCAGGTCATCAACGTAACTTTTCCACCTTAGCCCCGCCCCTTCTTGTTTCATTGTTGCGATGTTGGATTTCATCACCAACTAGTGGCTTCGATATTAGAAGGTATTGTTTGCTTGGTGATTGCTTCTAGATTTTGTTTACTAGTGTGTGTTGATCGTTTCTCGAAGTTGACCATAGGATTTTCGTTGGGGAATTTGTTACTTGTTTACAATTGCTCCCCCACGATGTTCACGTAAGATGCAAGGTTTGTCCCCGGAACATCCGGAAGCTTCACAACCTTTGCATACAGCAACACCTGAGGGTACCCCTGAGGACTCTCCTCGTCCGAGTGAAATCCCCCTTGTTACTTTACCACACATGGACATAAGTGAAGTCCCAGACGTTTTTACACCACCTCCACAAGTAGAACCCATTGATCCTCTTGCTGATTTTCGAATTACCCATACTATAGAGGACTATCGCATTCGTCGTGGTGAATGACCTGTTGGACAATTAAATCCTTCTGAAGAAACCATTGTTACATCTTCCGAATCAACTGTTGGGCCTTCTCACGGTGTAGTAGGCCAAGATCCTTTTTGGTTGGGTGATTTTCGATGAGTTCTTTTTGGTACTGATTCACTCCCTGTCTACGAAATCAACCCTCCTGTGTCTCCTAAACTAGAAGCTACACCAGAAAGTACCACTTATTGTTTTGTTCTTCCTCCCGAGATGGATCATCTCACGAATACTACGAGTGTCCAAACTGAGATTCCTGCAACTACTCTTGCCCCTATCAACACCCAGCAAATGCCTGAGGTCAACCCAAATTTATCCCCTAGTTACCATGCGTTGAATCATTTGTTGAATGTTTCCCATCCAACACCTCCACAAACCCCAGCTGGTTCTCCAAGTGGTACTCTGTTTCCTAGGCATCCTATTCTCAGTTTCATCCCGACACTCCCTCAGTTTCCTACTGGAAATCCTAATACTAGTAGAACTATCTCAACTGTTGCACCAAACTTGCACATTCCGGTTGGTGGACAGGGTAGTACGATTCCTTTTCCTTTTTCGGGACATAACATAGTTACCACACAACCTACGGTTGGTACACAACTCCTGGGGGGGATTATACCTATGGTAGGGGGACCAACCTCTCCTTTTGGGAAAAACATACCTCTTGAGTTGGCCCAGTATTGGCAACAGCTTTTACGAAACATACCTCTTGCTGGGGGGAAAACAACAGTCCCTCCTGTAGGCCAACCATATCCAGGTGTGACTAATCCTATTTGGGGTTCGGGTCAAACTTCCCAACCTCAGGTCCTTGTTCAAACTCAAGGTTCTAATCCTTGGGGATACTACCCTATCCAGCCACCACCAAACTAACCCGGAGCTTCCCTTTATGGATAATATGCTTATGCTCCTACTGGTCTACCAACGGGGCTTCCACCCCAAAGTCATCAGTACCCGCAAGTGAATTGGCAGTTGCCTTTTCTTGCTACTTTGGATTTTCCAGATTTGTCTAGGATTCTTAATGATACTATCTATCACTCTCCCCAATGGCCTGTTATTCCTGCAAAGCTTCTATCGGACATCTCGAAATTCGATGGCAAGGTGGGAGAGGACCCTAATAATCATGTCATGACTTTTCATTTATGGTGTTCATCTAATTCATTAATGGATGACTCCATTCGTCTCCGTCTTTTTCAATGAACCCTCACTGGAGCTGCTGCGAAGTGGTACATTGAGTTACCACGAGGTTTCTTTTCTGATTTTAACACCCTTTCTATGGAATTTCTCACACATTACCAGTTACTGATCCGTTACGATACTGGGACTGAGATTTTAAATTTCTTCAAATAAAATACAGGCACTCACATATCTGATCATATTCATGAGTGGCGAAGGAGACGACGTCTCATCAAACTTGAGCTTCCCGATCAGTTACTGGCAGAGTGGTTTACAAAATATTTTGTGAACAAAATTGGTAAAGACATTACTATGGGCGGTGTTGTTACAAAAGAGCAGGCTATAAGTCGTGATCAGTATCTTGATCTCGTTTATTCGCAAATGAGAACTCTTTATGATCTATTACCGGACTTACCTTGTCCTGGTGCTTCCAGCGCTTCAACCACCCCAGCTGCTTCACATGCAGATGATGGTGTGATTGGGACTACTAATGCCCAATCACATTTTGTTTCAAACATGACCACTAAATCCAATTCTTCTAATGTTCAAAGTGCTCTATCTCCTGCTCCTCCCACTGGTAAAAATTCTGAAGTGAACGTTGTTCAGTCTACGCCGACCGATAAGAACAAATCTAAGAAAGGGAGAGGCAAGAATAAGGAGAGTAAAAATAATAATCCGAATGAGCAAACCAAAACCCCTCCTGTTGAAGACCAGGATAAGCACAAACCACGCTACCCTTGCCTTATCTGT
The DNA here is from genome assembly GCA_000966675.3 of Picea glauca. NCBI lineage: Eukaryota > Viridiplantae > Streptophyta > Pinopsida > Pinales > Pinaceae > Picea > Picea glauca. The sequence goes on along the minus strand of JZKD02S1792279.1, from coordinate 159,713 downwards.
GGTGACGATCACTACACGAAGGATTGTCCGAGACATGCTGAGGTTAACAAGTTCCTTCAAGGACAGCCAAAATCCTCTACGCCGACAGTCTTATCCCAACCCTTCCCGTCTCAACAACAGGCTTCGTTGGTCATCCATGACCAACCCTCTACTTCTACATCATCTTATGTTTTTATGTGCACCGGTGATTCCAAGAAAGACAATGTGGCACTTACCACTAGAGCTAAAGACTATACTCCTTCTAAGGAGAAGGTTGATGACTTACCTCCTGATCTGGTACAACCCTCTCCACCAAATCCATCTGCAAATGGTCCTCTTCATCTCGAATGACTGAGCCTTGATATACTTATACGACCACCCCCAAAAGGTGTCGTTAAGAAATCGACATTCAATCCTCATGCTCGTGCGGCCCAGAACTATAACATTGTCGAAGATCTGGCCCAAGCACCTTCAACGATGTCTGCCCTTGAAGTCCTTTAGTCTTGTCCTGCACAACGAAGGGCTCTGTTGAAATCTATAGGTGGAATTGATCCCACAGATACGAATTTGATAGTCTTTGACTTGGAAGACCATATTCCAAGGTTACCCCCACATCTTGCGTTTCAAATAAAAGTTGTTGTAGCCGACAAGAGCATTTGTCAGACTATCGTTGATGAGGGGGCCTCTACGTGTGTGATGTCTTTTTCTTGTTGGAAATCCATTGGCTCTCCCCCTTTAAGTGAATCACAAAACACTTTGAGAGCCTTCAACGGCTCTAGTTTTAAGCCTTATGGCGTTCTCCCGTCATTGCCTGTTACTCTCAAAGGTAAGACCGTCCAGGTTGAAGTGGAAGTTTTCGATGCTCCTCTAGATTACAATCTTCTACTTGGTCATAGCTGTGTTGATTCTATGCGTGTTGTTGTGTCAACCCTTTTCCGTGTCCTACGATTTCCTCACCAAGGAAAAGTGGTTACAGTTGATCAACTTGCCTTATTTAATGCCGATACTCGCACTGGCAACGTGTCGTTTATAGCTAAAACCCCACCGGGTTACGAGAATGTTGGAGTCGGTCTCTTAAAAGACTCTTCGTTAATGAGTACTTTTCCCATACCACCACCACCCGATATTCCACGCCCGTCAGTTGCTTCTATTAATATGATCTCTTCTATGCCTCATGAAATCCCTGTGTCTGACGACCCTTGGATAGTCCCTGATCCTGGAGATCATGTTCGTTTCGACGACGTCATGTCGTTAAGTCCGGTTGAGTCCGATTATCAAGCCATTCAATTGGCAACCCTTACTACTTCTTCTTTTGACGAGTTGTCTCCTAATCCTTTCCGTGTCATCTTCCCTACTGACAAGATGATCATGTCCGTCCTGGATGACACCCCTTGGGATGATGGACATCATCGTTCCATTATGTTTCTTGAACAACAGACTCTCGAGAATTATCAGCGGATTTCGAATCCGTCGACCATTGTGGTTATATCTACTGTTCCCCAATCTACACGCGATGTGTTCGCAGAAGGGAACCTCAGTAACATTTCTCCCACGATACCCATTGATATTTCAGTTAAACTTGGGATAGTCGAGAATGTTCATATTGGAGCTTCGTGTTCTCCCGAGGAAATTGTCGCTTATACTTCCTTGTTTAAAGAATTTCGCGATATCTTTGCCTGGAGTTACGAAGAGATGTCGGGTATTGACCCTTCTATTGTTTTTCATGAAATCAAGACATACCCCGGAGCTAAACCAGTCCGGCAGTGCCTCCGTCCTGTCCATCCATGTAAAGCGGCAGCCATTAAAATCGAAGTTGAAAAACTTCTTAAAGCCGATTTTATTTATCCCGTGGCATTGAGAGAGTGGGTTTCCAACCCCGTACCGATTGATAAGAAAGGTGGTAGTATACGCGTTTGTGTTGATTATCGAGATATCAACAAAGCTTGTCCAAAAGACAATTTTCCAACCCCTTTCGTTGACCAGATCGTCGATGACTATGCCAGTAGTGAAATCTTTTCCCTCATGGATGGATTTTTCGACTATAATGAAATCAATATCGCTCTTGAGGACCAACATAAAACAACTTTTATTTGTCCTTGAGGTACTTTCGCCTACAGGAAACTCCCTTTTGGTCTAAAGAACGCAGGTGCAACGTTCCAACGTGCTATGTCTTATGCATTTCACGATATCAAGCATATCGTTCAACCTTATTTGGACGATTTGCCGGCTCACTCTTTACGTCGAGTCGATCACCCTAATCATCTCCGAGCAATTTTCGTTCGTTGTCGATTCTATCGCATTCGCCTGAATCCTCATAAATGTGTCTTTTGCGTAGAATCCGGCCGTCTCCTTGGTTTTATAGTTTCACGTCATGGGATCCAGGTAGATCCTATTAAGGTTGAGGTGATTCTTAATCTCCCTCCTTCTTCACTGCGCCAGTTACAAAGTTTGCAAGGGAAAGCAAACTTTCTTCATCGTTTCATCCCAAATTACGCCGAGATTACTCACGGTTTCACCCATATTCTAAAGAAAGGTTCAGATTTTGTCTGGGATAAGGTTGCTAATAACGCTTTTGAAGCCTTGAAATTATCCCTCATGAAAGCTCCTCTTCTTTTCCCTCCATATTATAGTCGAGATTACTTTCTTTATCTAGCTGCGTCCGAGTATACTATCGGCATGGTCCTCGTTCAAGAAGATGATAACCACGATGAACATGTTATCTATTACTTGAGTAGAAGTTTATCATCCACGGAAATCAAGTACCAACATGTTGAGAAGCTGGCTCTGGCTGCTGTTCAAGAAGTTCAATGTTTTTGTCATTATATTCTCTCCAGGAAGACTACAGTTATTTCACACTGTAACCCCATGCAACATATATTGACACGTCAATTGTTGGGGGGCAAGTACTCCAAGTGGATTGTTATTCTCCAAGAGTTCGATTTGGAATTTGATCACGCCACGTCGAAGAAATCCCTAGTTTTCGCTGAGTTAATTTGTGATTTTCCCCACACTGCCACGGAAAAGGTAGCCATTGATTCATTACCTGACGAGTCACTTTTCCTTATCAGTACCGACGATATTTGGTACGGAGATATAATTATATATCTCCAAACTCAAACTTTCTGGCCTGCTTTGTCTAGTGTTGAACGATGTCGCATCCGTTATCAAGAACGTCATTATATAATCCTCGATGATACTCTTTATCGTCGAGGCATTGACTCTGTCTTTTGGCGTTGTTTGACTTTTGAAGAAGATGCGAAAGATTTGAATGACTTCCTTTCAGGAGCATGTGGTGGTCATATGTCTGGGTATGCTACTGCCCAGAAGATCTTACGTGCAGGTTACTTTTGGCCTTCCTTGTTCACGGACTGCATTACTGCTGTTCAGAAGTGTCACGCCTGCCAGACCTATAATCATAAGATTCGGTCGCATCCTGCTCCCCTTCATCATGTGGTCTCAGTAGGTTCTTTTGCTAAATGGGGCATTGATTTCATGACATGTCACCCTCACTCGGTTGGGGGGCATGGTTATATTATCGTAGTTGTTGATTATTTTACTAAGTGGGCCGAGGCGATGCCAACATTTGATAATACTAGGAAGACTGTAGCATTATTTCTTTTCAACCATGTCATCACTCGTTTTGGTGTTCCTCGGGCTATCATTACCGATCACGGTAGTCATTTTAGGAATTATATGATGTCTGAACTTACAGAGAAGTTGGGCCTTCGTCATGATAGCTCAACGCCCTATTATCCACAGGCTAATGGACAGGTCGAAGCCATTAATAAGGTGCTTATAACTATGATTCGACGGATGATAGGAATACATAAAACCAGCTGGCACACGATGTTATTTTTGGCATTGTGGGCGTATCGGACATCTGTTAAATCTACCACGGGATTCACGCCTTTTCGATTAGTTTATGGCATGGAATCCATTCTGCCAATAGAATGTGAGATACCTTCTTTGAAGCTAGATGTAGAGCTCTTACCTAATACTTCTGCCGAAGAGGAATGCTTGTTGTATTTGATGCGATTAGACAAGACTCGTCGTGATGCTACTCTTGTAATAGAAGCCCAGAAAAAGGGCGTTAAGGCACAGTATGACAAGCATGTCAAACCTCGTGTTTTCTCTGAAGGAGATCTTGTTTTTCTATATGAACAAGACAAAGATGTCGTAGGAGCTGGGAAATTCGAACCAATGTGGCGTGGCCCTTACGTTGTCAGCAAAGTTTTGGAAAAAGGAGTGTATGAGTTGGTGGATCATGATGGTGTGCCTTTGAGTGAATCCAGGAATGGGTTGTACTTAAAGAAGTACTATGCATAAGTCATTTGTGCATGAGTACTTGTATTTTATGTATCATACTGTGTGTGTGTGTTACTTTAGTTTTGTTTTTGACGTTATCTGGTCTCTACCCCTACGTGACATTGTGTTTGATTGCCAGATGTCGGAGTTTTTGCTACCTTATATTGGCTTCATCGACGGTGCTAGTCATAGTACTTGGAACTTAGCTTCCACTGCATGGGAAATCTATGCCCCGACAAATGAACTTATATCTCTACGAGGTAGATGTCTTGGCCGAGCGACCAGCAACATTGCAGAGTATAGAACCATGGTTGAATTACTGGTTAATGCTATCTCTCTCGGAATTCGCCATTTGGTTGTTCGCCTTGACTCGCAGTTGGTAGTACTACAGCTCAGTAATGTATATTCTATTCGAAGTCCTACTTTATTAAGGGTATATTTGTGGATTCGCCTCTTGGAATGACATTTTGATTACATAGAATATCAACACATTCCTAGATGTCTTAATACATTGACAGATGCTTTAGCTAATTATGTATTGGACAAGCATTTAAATCACTTATAAATCAAACACATTAAAATGTACACAATGTAAAATAAACCGGTAGAAACCATGTATATATATATAACGATCAAAGTTTGTTTTTACAAAATGTGTCCGAAGACCAAAAATATAAAAAATTGAAGCCCATGGCTTCTACATAATGACATCAATGATGTTCACGATAGCACACTAATGTCCTAGCAACTCTGCATAGAAGACGACCCATAGAGGCAGAGACTCCCACAGTGTGACGCTGATCGCGTCGTGGAATCTCCTCCAGAGTCATATCTGGAACGTCTGCCATTAGTCCCTCTAAGTTCTGCTCCACTGTCAGATAATCCTTGGCGTACTGTGGAACTTCTACTGTTGCCTCTCCTCGCCGCTGGATAGGAGAACTGCCAGCAGGTCTGTATGCTCCAACGTCTATGTTATCAACAAGAATTTGGTGTTAGTATTTGGATAAAACCATAAAAACAAAAACATTTAAATATGTTAAAAATACAAAAACATTTAAAAAGATAAAATTGGTGTGCTTCTTACCGAGGTCTCCCACTGTGTGTCTTCAGGAAGTGCAAGATCTAGATCTCCTCCGAAGTCCAGCCTGGCGTAGGCATAGTCGTCCACCATCATCATCTGAGTCTACAGCCAGTCGAAGAAAACATTGTCATATTTGACAATAGGACCTACCACATGTCGGGCCATGAGCCGACACCACTGTAACATCCTCGGATCTCTGAGACCAGGAAGATCCCACTCAGCCTGTAGACGGAATATTGGGACTCTCTCCAGGAAGAAATACACTAATAGAGATCCATAACCAAACTTCTTCAGACCTCCTCGCCTGCACTTAGTCAACTGTTTCTTGACATTGCGTAATACTGCGTCAGCCCAGTTGAATACCTGGGGCTCAGTACACTCGATGGCATACTAGAAGTATCTTTGTAGAGACATATGCAGAGCAGCACTTCCTGCCATTCGAGAAATGGTAAAGAGAATGGTACAGAGAGTCAAATCGGTCACTCCCCAAATTACCACTTTTCCTTTTTGTCATTCAGCCTCAGGCACACAATACTGGTTACAATACTCACTCATTTTTAGACCCCCTGCTCTGCTACCAGACAAACTGCAATAGGATCCACGTCTGGATAACCCGGTCAAGAAATAGATATCCTCAATATCAATGGTCAAGGTATGGGCTCCCATGATGAAGACTTGTTGGTCTGGATCCCACACTCGGACTAAGTATTCCAACAATCGAACTTGGGCTCTCATGCCCGGGATGCGGAAATACTTTAAGAGACCACAGTCTCTTCGTGCAGCAATGGTTGGAGGATGGTTTTCCACATTAGCATTGTCCTCCTCATGCTCTCGTTCCCGCCACTCTAAAACCATGATTGTGACTAGCAACCTGCATAAAAACAACACACAAACATAGTGAGTGATCTTATTCATGATAAAAATATGGCAATTGGCTAAACATTACAATAATTTTTGGATTTTACGCTGTTCGCAGGTGACCTGCTTCACACGGTGCGAACTTCTCGTAGGTGGCCCATGGCTCACCTACGAGAATGGGTCATTCTCGCAGGCCCCGTATGGGCCACCTGCGAGAATGCTCCCACGGGCATAAGGTTCAAACAATTGACTTAAAACTTGATTTTTAACCAATGAAAATATAATTTTGAACCATGAAAATATAAGGGATGAGGCACTTACCGAAATATCGCTGACGACACTTCGAATGGTCTCCTGTAACTCCTGGAATTCGACACCAAAAATAGAGGTAAAAAGAGGGTTTTTTGGCACTCAAAGGGTAAAATGTGAAAATGGTATGGTAAATTTTGTTTTTGGTTCATTTTATTACTTTTTACCATATCAAAAGTGGGTTTTTTATGTTTATTCTTTATTTAACCCTAATCACTAATGTAAAAATGAGTGAAATGTTTGACAGGTGCAAATATGGATGATTATGGGCAGAATTTTTACTTGGTGTGGTGTGATTTTCTTTGTTTGTTATGGTTTTGACATAAAACCTCAAGCGCCTTTTATCCATTCCTGTGCTTGCGAAAAACATGAGAACATGATCGAGCGTTGTTTTATCTCTTTTCTGGGCTCACTGTGGTTATACAAAAAAGGAACCCCCTAGAGTTATCTTTAAGCTCTTTTCAGACTCTCTAAACATGAAAAGATTGCCGAGCGATCTTGCTATTGTCATGCTCGTTAAAGTACTTGAATTATGCATCCTTTGAGTGATAGTTTAACCCTTTTTCGGTCTCATTGGACTATTGTACGAAAAAGGAACTGAGAGAGTTCTCTTTTGAGTGTTTTTCCAAACTCTATAATCTTGAAAAACCTTCGAGTTTACTA
>JZKD02S1792279.1:115976-131471 GCA_000966675.3 Picea glauca | reverse complement strand
AACTCTTAAAAAATACTTGCTAATTGTTTCATCTTCATTCATCTTTAGTTGTTCAAATTTCAATCTGTATGTTTGAAGTTTGGCATCTTTTACTTTCTCATTTCTTTCATAACTGTTAATAAGTTTATCCCACATTGATTTGGCAATATCAAGATGCATCACCTTTACAAACTCAGCTTCAACAAGTCCATTCAAGATAGCATTCATCCCTTTAGCATTAAAACTAAACTCTGACTTGTCATCCTTGGAGGCTAGCACAACAGGATTTGTATATCCAGTCTCTACTACATCCCAAACATTAGCACCCAAGGCCATTAAGTATGTTCTCATTCTAATCTTCCATAAGGCAAAATTTGTTCCATCAAATAGAGGGGGATTAGAGGCTGAAGTCCCTTCATGACTTGTCATGTTTAAGCTTACAGATCTACCTTTGAATAAAAGGAACCTGCTCTAATACCAATTGTTGAAATTACTAATACAAATGAGAGGGGGGGGTGAATCAGTTGTCTTTGAGATTAAACAATTTTAACTCTATTAAAATATTCTTAATGTTTCTTCAAGTGATCATCAACATTATACAACATATGGATAGTAAAAGAAAAAAGCATCAGTCACACATAAGGTATAAACGGAGACAGATTTTCACAAGGAAACCCATAAAGGGAGAAAACCTCTTCTTCTTTGAAATGATAGGTAGTATTTTAAGTTTTGTACATCATCTTTAATTGAGCACCAACTCAATGTGAGGCTACTACCTTTGTTTTACAAGGTGAAACTTGTTTGAGAGTACCAAATCTCTGGTTTCTCTAGCACCCACTAGAAGGAAGCACCAACTCCCTAATTTCTCTAGCACCCACTAGAAGGAAGCACCAACTCCCTATATGTTCCAGCACCAACTGGATGGAAGCACCAACTTCCAGTTACACAAGCTCCAACCTGTATAACAGAGAACACCTGTTCTCCCTAGCACCACCCTGCCACCCTAGTTTCTATGGCTGCAACAAGATGGAAGCTACAACTTCCTCTGTTCAAGCTCCCACTTGAACCTCTAAGGACAAAAGTCCTCCTGAGCACTTCCCAACCTCCCTAGAATATGAATGGCTAAATAAATAGTCAACTTTATAGATAAATCAGTTCTTACCAATCTTTCTCTGTTCTGTAAATCTGGTCTTCTACACACTGTTCTGCTGCTCTTCTCTTCCTCTGTCTATTCAGCAGGTATGCTCTGCATCAACTCGTTCTCTCATTATGCTCTTCTTCAACTTGTTCTATTATTATGCTCTGCGTTTCATCTCACACTGCACATATGCTCAATCTCCTCCTGCACATTCTCTCCTTTCCCTTTTCTTACAGTTTCATTATTTTCTCATACAGAAAAGCCAGCCACACACAGTCTGTCTCATCTACTTTTATACACCCCTACACGACGGTTCAACTTCCCAAATCCTTAGGCAAAAAGACTACAACTGTCTAAGCAACTGAAATGCCAACTAATCGACAATCATGAGTCCGTTTTGCTAACATATTTGAAACTAAGGAGTTAACTGTGAGAGAGTACAGTAACCCTCCGATCAACACTTGATCTGACAGTTCAGATCATTCCGCAATTTCGCATATTGCTATTTCGACATTCCTGATGTTCAATGTTCTTGTCACTTCCAAATCCCGATCCACGAAAATCCGTGAAGAAATCAGATCAACGGTCCATATCACTTCTTGATCTGACGGTTGCAATTACGTCGCGATTTCGCATATCGCGATATCGACATTCTTGTTGCATCGTTTTCTTGCCTCTCCATGTTGTGATCCCCGAAACTTTGATACAAAAATTTTCTACACTAGCTCCTTCCCCAATATGACTATCGTCATAACCAAGCACCTATGCAAAAAGCGCTTTCACGATTTCTCATTTCATGATTTTCGACACTATGCTCCATTGACCCCAAGTCAACGAACTTTTGAGCACTTGCCACATGACCTGTAATTCGATGGTCCAGATGTGATCTTGATTCAATGGCTACGATTGAATCATTATTTCATGATTTCAGCATTCTTGATGCATTGGGTTCTTTGCCTCTCGATGTCGCGATTCGCGAAACTCCGATATGGAGTTTGATGAACGGTCCAGATCTGATATCTATTCAACAACTGCAATTAAATCGCGATTTCGCATATCGTGATATCAGGATTCCTGATGTTAATAAACTTTGACATCTCCAACTCTCGATCCCTGAAACTCCGACATGGAGTTAGATCAACGGTCCAGATATGAGCTTGATTCAACGACTGCGATTGAATCGCAATTTTGCATATCGCAAAATCGACATTCTTGTTGCATTGTTTCTTTGACATCTCCAACATGTGATCCTTGAAACCCTGACATGGACTGGAATCAACGGTCCATATTCAACCTTCATCTGACGGCTCAGATTAAGTCGTGATTTCGCATATCGCGATTACGCCCGATTATCCTTGTACCTTAAAGGACGTGCGGGTTCTTCTTGATCCAACGATGGTCGGATCCTGCGCTTGGATCTAACGGTTGAGATCTGTCCTCCTCTTCAATGATCTCTTCTTGTCTACATTCAGATCTGATGACCCTCGTTCTTTCAGGAATTTTGAATGGAATCCAACGATTAGAGATTCTTCTCAAACTTTACGGGTCTTCTATCACTTGATCAATGTTGTGTTGCCTTCGATCATTTGCCTTCAATCATTCGACCTTCCTGAACTTATCTTATGTTTTCTTGTCGATTACAAACTTCTCACCTTCGATCATTCGACCTTCCTACAATTATCTTCTGTTTTCCTGTCGATTACAAACTTCCTGTACTCATTCCATATTCACTATTGTACTTGCCATCAATGACAAGCATTCGTTGTCTGTTAAATATTTTCCATTCGCTGTCTGTTAAATATTTGCCAACAGAATATAGCAAAGGATTGGCTGGGTTTTCTTCCCTTGTTGAGAAGGGTTTCCCAGGATATTTCTTGTGTTCTTGTGCATGGTTATTCTTCTTGTGATCTTGGTTTTTTGCAGTAGTTATGGTTCAAGTAAAAACTAAACATAAAATTTAAAGTAAATGCATGATCCATATCTCATTGAAAATTCAACATGGTATCAGAGAAGACTTGAAGATGATCATGTGCATAGTCAAAAAGGAAGGAAGCCATGGGAGGAGACCTCACTGTTAGCATAAAGGAAATAGTGCCAGACCTCTCCTGAAGTGGTAAAGGTTGAGGCTAGTCCTCCCCAAATTTTATTTGGTAAAGAATGAGGTTGGCTACAGGCCTCTAAGGCTGTTGCAGCCTAGAAGGAAGATCCATGTGGTATGATGGAAGAAGGTGGAACTCTCCTTAACTATTTGTGGTAAAATTTGAAGGGGATGGACCTAGTAAATTTCTGTGGTAACTCTCCTTAAAACTGGTCACAGACCTAAGACCCTGACCAAAGCTTGTTTAATCATATTGGATAGCATGGGAAGGCAACCACCTGCTCCTTGGTAGCTAGACCTGCTAAAAATGGGTAGTCACAACCTAGGAAAGGGTCGACATGCTAGCTACAGGTATATATCATAGAGTCTAGACAGTCTGAGGTAGCCAACAATCTAGGATTTCTTGAGGAAGCCATAACCCCAGACTCAATTTTCAGACCAAATTTTATGGTCAATGTCTGAGGTAAATTTAGGCATGCTTGGAGACCTATTCTAAGGAATGTTTTTAACCATGTTAAGGGGTCTGATCTAGCAAATTGTTTGAATAATATTTAAAATTGTTCTATGGATGAAAGATTAACCTTCTATGGCAACAAATAAGAGGATTATATCTGAGGGAATAACTAAGGCTTATGTGAGGCTAAACCAAGTTAAAAAATGAGGGTATTTTCCTGTTACAATAGAAGTCTGAGGCTGTAATTTTTGTGCAAATGTTTGTTGGCAAACTTAATAGTTAAGGGTGAGTATTCAAGCAATGTTTAGACAAAATGTTCAGTGATTATTCTTGACAATACAAGTTCTGTTATGAGGCTCAAATTATATATATATATATATGAGGTTGTAATGAAGGGAAAATTTGAAGCAGTTTAGGCCTATTATAAGGGAAAATTGAAGGGCAGATATGAGACAAGTTTCGTGACTATTTTTTGAAGCAATTATCAGAGGTTTCTAAGTAAGAAACTAACACAAGTTTTAGAGAAGTTCAAGTGGAGAATTCATATCTATCTTGGCAGAAGATTTAACTCAACAAGGAAGCTGAGTATAATGTGTCTACAGGGGAAAACAAGTGAGGAATGTCATTGCTCATCATGACATTGACAAACAAGCAAAATCTCTATTGGTGTACACTCTCAGGCATGCACTTGTATACATTATTTGCATCATTTTCATAAGGGTACTTGTAGGAGGAAGGAACCCTTAATGCAGTCATGGATCCAAAGGAATCTCAGTGCATTTAAAGGAACAACACATTGGAAGTGAAGACTCCAGGTTTGATTTTTTTAAATTATCATGGCTCTAACCTACATTTCTAAGGTTGCTACATTACAGGTAGGTGTTGTAGCTGTGAAAACAATCCTTAAATTTTTTTGATTCTAGAATGTACTCATGAATCTCCTCTAGGAGATATTCTTGTCTTGTTTCCTTTCGTTTGTTTTCTTGTTTCAGGCAGGTTAACAACAAATGAAGACGTTTATCCTTCAGACTTCAAAGGGAGTCACTTGACCCAAAAGGAGTCAAACTAATTGAGTAAGAGAGACAATACCTTCTTCCACTTCAATAGTCCAGAGGGAGATATCCATTGACACAGTTGATCCAGTTACTCCGGTTGATATTCCCAAAAAAAATTCAATATGACATGAAATTCCTGTTTAAGCTCGACAAACTCTACAAGGGGCAGAGGTACATGTAGCTAATGGAAGTATTGAGAAATAAAAATAGAGACTTGTAGCTAGAATATTCCCACAAACATAGGGACTTGTCTATGATGAGACCTTTGATCTAGTAGCTCGATACACTTCCATCCGTACTAATATCCATGAGTTGGAAGCTACATCAAATGGATGTAAAGACAATCTTTCTCAATGGTGATATTGAGGAAGAAGTTTACATCGATCAACTAGAAGGATTCATGATATATGACGAGAAATCTCATGTGTACAGGTTGAAGAAATCCCTATATAGACTAAAGAAAACACCTCGTGCTTGGTACGAGAAGATGGATGGATTCTTGATAAGTTTTGGATTCAGCAAGAGTGTTGTTGATCCAAACCTATATTATTACAATGTTGGTGACAAGAGCCCGATTTTGGTGACCTATTCAGGAAGCCTTGTTGTTGGATACAAGCAAGCTTTGAATTTTGATTTTGAGATGAAGGATCTGGGTATGATGCACTACTTCTTGGGACAAGAAGTATGACAAAGGAATGATTGGATTTTTCTCAGTCAAGGAAAATATAAATTTGGGATATTAAAGAAGTTCAGTATGAAAAAATGAAAATCCACGCGTACATGGATGGTGATGGATTTGAAGAAAATGAATAATGATGATTCAGATGAGATTGATCCACAACCTATTGGATCAATGATGTATATGGTTAACACCTGATACATGTACTTACTCAATTCATGAGTTAGAAGAGACAGACTCACTAGATAGAAATGAAACATGTATTGAGATATCTATGAGGTACAGTTGTATATAGCTTGAGATATGCCTCTAGTGTAAACTTGAGTTTGCAGGGATATGTCGATTGGGCAGGGAGTGCAGTGGACTGGAAGAGCACGTTCAGTTGTTGTTTTACCTTGGGGTTTGCCATGGTTTTCTAGTGTAGAAGGAAACAAATATATATGGCCTTGAGTACCACAGAAGAATAATATACAACAATGAGTGTGGTAGTGCGCGAAGAAGTGTGGCTTCACAAACTTCTGACAGACTTATTTGATCATGAGATGGATCCTACTATTCATTTTGATAACTAGAGTTGTGTGAAGCTCTCTAAGAACCATGTGTTTCATGATAGATTTAAACACGTTGAGATAAAATATCATTATGTTAGAGACAGGGTGCAGAGGAAAGTAGTACACATGTAGTACCCTCCTACACATGACAAGATTGAAAATATCTTCACTAAACTGCTTTCCAAGACAAAGCTTGAGTAATTCCATGAGAGACTTGGCCTGGTGAAGATTAACTCCCTAGCTGAGAGGGAGTGTTGATGATTATTGCCAAGATGAAGTTCAAGAACTTCCGTGAGAGACTTGGCATGGTGGAGAATTCCTCCATAGATGAGATGGAGTGTTTATGATTACAGTTGCGTGAGACATCCTCCAGGACACAAACTGAGTAAGTATACCTGAGAGAGATCCCATGAGTTGGGTGTGCCCATGATAAGGGTGTGTGGTTCCTCTCTAAGACGGAGATGGAATGTGTTATCACATGAACTTGTCAGAGCTATGTGGGTTTGTGTTTTCTACTTAAGTCTGTAATTTTTTCTTCTCTCTATCTGTTTCGCAGACCAAGTATTAATTTTTCCCTTCAGTAGACAAAGTCATTTTTATTTACCCCTTTGTGTTTGAGAACTCATCTCCTTGAAATCTATCATTGATCCTTCTGTCTTCCCAAAACCACAACTAGTTGTCCAAATACTTGATCGTGCAGGCCACAACCATGAACACAAAACACAACTTTCTCAAACAGTTTGTTTCAGGATTGAAGCATAACCAGAAGGCAGTTTTAATATTTCAGTGACGAATTTGCCGAAGTGGCCGAAGGCCCGAAATGGATCTGAGTCATTGATCAACAAGATCCACGTGTCATCATATCCCTAGCTCTGAAGAATTTGCTTGGAGAAAATAAAGTTTGACTATTGAAAGGCCCAGAGGCCGATCTGCGAACCAAATCTCGGTTGTTGTTTTGAAAGGGAAGATCTGATCCATTGATTTGGAGGGGGTATATTTGAGCCGCTGATCGTGAAATCCTCATCCAAGATCATGATATCAATGGCCACAGTCCATTGCGAGAATGCAATATGATCAGGCGATAATTTTCTTAAGTCATTCTGCAATTGAAACCATGGTAAGTCAAGAGAGATACGTGGTGAAGGGAGATGGATTGTGGGCCCAAAAGTGGCCTAAATCCAAACCACCTTTGAGTGGCCCTGCAATCACGTGCTCATATAACATCCTATCCAAGAGAATCACATGGTCTTCACTCACTCATTGGGGCATGCGATTTTTCACCAAGCACATCTCTCCACATCACCCTTGTGCATACGCTATCAGACTGCCACCTGAAAAGCTCGCATTGGTCATAGAAAAAGACCATTCATGGCCTCGAGGCATCAGGATGGACTCACAAAAGTCATTGGCACCATCTGAGAACAGTTATGGGTGTAAGGCCCAATCCTAATCCCAATGAAGACAATTATTGAATATTGTGGAAGCAGTTGAGACCTCGCCTCATCCCATAAATGGAAAATGTTGCAGAGAGTAGTCATGAAGGCACACTTATGATATAAAGCTTCCTTATGGGCATTTTTTCCTGTAAAGAACAAAACTATGTCTGGATCACGTCTGACATCATGAAGTCTGCACAACCTGACAAAGGGGGCACCGACTGAAGGCTTTGAAGGCCAGTTTCGATATTTTGTTAAGGTCGAATGGTTGAGCTAGGCTCATTGCTAGTGTAATATTTTTATTAAGAACTCTGGTTCTCTGGTTATGTATTTGTTTTTGAGACATCTTGGTTAATCTAAGTCAACTTTTTTGCTCCATCTTATTTTCCTCTAATACTGAAAGAGTTCATGAATGACTGATTCACATGAATTGTTGTAACTGTATTATAATGAATGTTTTGATTATAGTACTGTTATAATTTCTTTTAGTTTCCTTGAAAATTTGAATCCAGGAGGATCTTGTGTTTGAGTTTTTCCTCCTTAGGTTGCTTGAAGACCTGATGACCATAGAAGACATATACACTCTCCTCTCCAAAGTCTTCCCTCTATTCACGCTTACTCCAACTTACTGACTGAAGTTGGTTTCAGACCTCAAATTCTTGTGCATGCTAGTCCAGATTTCTAAATTAGAACGTTATTATCATTGAGTCTGCACCCATTTGAATTCTTTAAAACTAACCTGTGAAATATAAACTAATGTGTACTGGGATTACCTTTAATGGAATATGAAGGTGAATTATAGTGATAATAGAACGTTGTGCCCCTATGTGGGCTGAGGAAGCCCATAATTTCGGTGTGTGGCTCCTCTCTAAGATGGATATGAAATGTTGTGTGCCCCTGTGGGGTGAGGAAGCCCATGAGTTGGATATGTGGTTCCTCTTTGAGACGAAGATGGAATTTTGTGTGCCCTTGTGGGGTGAGGAAGCCCATGAATTGGGTTTTTCATTCTCTTTGATATGGAGATGAAACGATGTACTGGTCTCTTGTGTGCAGAGAGTTGAGATGATGTGAGACTCCAGATGATTCTCCCACGAGACATAATGAGAAAGCGATCTGCTGAGTTGGATGTGCCTGTGAATGATCATAAGTGAACGTGATCCTAGTGGCTGAGCACTAGTGAGTGTGATTCTCCTATGAGACAAAATGAGAAAGCGATCTGTTGAGTTGGACATGCCTGTGGCCGAGCACAGGTGAACGTGATCCTAGTGGCTGAGAACCAGTGAGTGTGATTCTCCTATGAGACGTAGTGAGATATAGATGTGGATATCCCTGTAGCTGAGCATATATGGATGTGTCACTGGTGGTTGAGCACTAGTGGGTGTATGAGATCCCTTTCTATATTTTCCAAGAGTCAGAATTACCTGTAATCCTATTTGTGATGTAAAGGGTACAGGTCGGCCCCATCATAAAGTAAAAAATAATTAATGTAAAAGACAATTAATATGGTAATTATTAATTATATTTTGAGTTATTGAGGTTGGCTCTATTGTGCCAATAGACACGTCATTTGATGTGATAATTCTTATATAAATAAAGGTGAATCTGCATTAAGGAAACACACTTAACATTGTGTAATCTCATGATTTTAGAAGTTATGGTCTGAAATTATGAGAATTACATCACCCTCTTGGGTGCTAGGTTTGGTGATGGTATGGGATGTCTTTCTCTTGAAGAATATAAAAAAGGATTGGTTGGGTTTTCTTCCCTTGTTGAGAAGGGTTTCCCAGGATACTTCTTCTGTTCTTGTCTATGGTTATTCTTCCTGTAATCTTGGTTTGTTGCAGGATTTATGGTTCAAGTAAAAACTAAACAAAAAATTTAAAGTAAATGAATGAGCCATAGCTCATTGAAAATTCAACATGAATTGTGGGTAAATTTTTTTTCCAGGGTAGCGGCATGTACTGACGACGTCTTTAAATAACAAAGATCTGTCATTTAGTGGTTAAAACTGTGGTGGAGAAAAATACATGCATGTGATACAAACAGATTCATGGGGTCACCTAGAAACCAAAAGTTCACCCTTGTTGGAATTCTTTGTAATCCCTGTTGGTACCCCTCGAGTAGTACTGTATCATCCAAAATATCTACATGGAAATCAGTCCCATGTACCAATAGGTATATAGGGAGTCCCCTAGATCTCTTGAAATGGGCCCTAGATCAACTGATTAGCTACTTGACTGCTATAGTGCCATCAAGAATAACAGTCGGGAAGATACTCTCTAGTACCTCAGTAATCAAGTAGTATGGATAAGGGTACGGTTGAGCTTCCTTCTTTGGTGCCTTGAGATATTGGACCGAGTACTATTTTTCAACCCTACATGTATATTAAATAGTTATAGCATAGGGAAAAAAAAATTCCATAGGCATCTTGCGAACCCTAACTAGAGGAGAACATTTTGACAAGGAACAAAATGGATATTTTGGTCATGCAACATTTCCTCTTGCATCCTTGTTGCAAAATTCCTACACTTTTGTTTCTATTAGGAATTTGGGCATTTCGACACTGCAGTATTATTTAGGCCGAAGTCTTCTTTCGACCGACACCCTTATTTGTGACCTATGTCATTAGAGTCCTCTTTTCATCTTGATCACTATGATACCTATCATTTTTAACCATTTTTTTTACCCCATGGACCTATACCCATCCTGACACCTCTATTTCCCATTTATCTCATTGGTTTTCTATCATTTCCCTGATCCTAGTGGTATATATCGCTTACCTACTTTTTTTTCCTCTTTTCCTCATGAATCCCACCCGCCAAGAAGAAACCAACCAAAAACTAAATACTGATCTTACTACCCTTCAGGCCCAAGTGAATAAGGAAATTCCTTCCATTCATGCCAAAATGGAGTACATCTAGGAATAACTAGGTAGCCAAATTGTTGAAGTCAATTACTCTCTCCAATAATTCATGAATAAATTCCAGGGTCCTTTCTCCTTTGACCCACCTCTTTGTCCTAGAGATGTTGACTCCAAGGCTTTTTCACTCTCATTCCAACTCCCTACCTGGTGACCCCCTGTATTCCTAGAGTTGAGGTGAAAAAATTTGATGTATCAGATCCAACATCGTGGGTCACTCAAATGCAACATTATTTCTCCCTGCATGGAATTACTAATGAATTGACCAAGATTTGTTAAGGAAATATCTATTTGGATCTGTAATGATGGAAATGGTGTAGAAATTCATGTCAAGGGTATGTTTCTTAGTCACGATTTGTTGCTTATATGTATGAATGTTTTGACATGGACACCCACCATTTAGGACATCTAACCAAATTGAAACATTATGGAAAAGTGGAATATTTTATTGTTTCGTTTGAGAACTTGGATTTTCGAGTGGAGGGAATGACAGATGTGTTTTTTAGAGAATGTTTTCTCAGTTTCCTCAAGGATGAAATCTGAGATCAATTCATAATGGATTTCCCCCAGACTTGGTTGGAAGAAACTAAGTGTGTCAAGGAGGCACAATAGGTCATCTTGTCCCAGAGAAAAAAAATCACTTTTGTTCCCTTCCCCTCCGACCACTCCTCTCAAGGTCCAAAAATTAACATGGGCATAAATGCTTGAATGCCAGCTCAAGGGTCTCTGTTATAATTGTGATGAAAAACACTTTCCAGGGTACAAGTGTAAAGAACAAAAACTCTTTATGGTCATTTCAGAGGATGTTTCTGATGAATATGTTGAGGTGTCTCCTGAAGACGAGATACCCCAAACATATAATCTTCCATCTCCCACTAATGCTATCAAAGTTGAAAGCCTGATTTCGTTGAATGCTCTCACTAGTTTTTCTTCTCTCCAAACCCTTAAATTGATTGGTTACATTAAGTATTGGAAAGCCATAATCCTAGTTGACAATGGTAACACTCATAATTTCATTCATTGTCACCGTGCTCAAGAGGTCAATTGATATATCCATTCTATCAACTATTTTCAAATCATGATAATGATGGTTCCATTAAATGTGGAGGAAATTATGAAAATGTGTGCCTACAAATTGGTCAGTATAACCTAAAATATCACATGTTTGCAATTGACATGGGTGGTTGTAACATTGTTCTTGGTTCTTAATGGTTACACACCCTTGGCCCCATAACCATGGATTTTAAGTATTTAACCATGTGATTCCAACATGAATGAAAACAATATAAATTCCAAGGCATTACAATAGGGTCCACGAATAACATTAGTTCCCATTGCATGGAAACATTACTAAAAAGAAGTCATTCTAGCATCATTGCTCAACTCCATTCCATTAAAGCAATTGAGACACCCTCGGTACACCTTGACCTTCAAGCTATCCTTTCCCACCATCCAACTATTTTCCAAACTCCTCAAGGCCTCCCCCCCTCCCTCGAAGACCATGACCATTCCATTCCTTTAATCTTAGGCAATCTTCCTACAAATGTTGTCCCTTATCGTCATCCCTTTTCTAAAAAAATGAAATTGATAAAATTATCCAAGAATTGTTAGAAGCAGGTGTTATCCATCCTAGTACCTGCCCCTATTCTTCCCCTATTGTCATAGTCCTCAATAAGGAAGTCACCCAATGCATGTGTCCTGATTTTCGTGCCCTTAACAAACTTACTGTTGGGCTCGTGATTTGGTTAAATTATGATGATGATTGAATCCTTTTTGTACTAGTACTATATGTGTATTTAACCATTTTGAAGAAGTTTTGAAGGATTTTATAACGATTCGTCATAGCTTTATACCAGGTATGTGCAATTGATGTTTTACGATGATTTTGAGTTTACTTTAGTTCGATTTAATGATTATGGGAAGCTCATGCGTGATCTGTGTGTCATAGGGAAAATTCACAATGCGGGTTTCCATATAGTAGCTCGTTCGACACTCCATCCATCACCTGATCCGGTTCTTCATCCAACACAACGTCCGATACTGCATCCAACACTTGGAACGTGGGAGAGTTGGCAGTTGTTATATTGGTAGCCTATGCTGGGAAAATCGACAAGATGGGTTTTTTTCACCCTCGTGTCCTCCAGCTACTAAGCTCTTGACATCTCAGATTAAGCATTTGTGCTAATCGTTGAGTGGCTCGATCAGTTTCTAGAAGTTAAAGACTGTTAGCACACATTTAATGGAATTTACCATTTTTAGAGGAGGTTGACCCTTCCAGTGGTCGACCTCTCGAATTGTAATCATTATAAATAACACAGTAGTGGTCAGAAAAAAGTGGTTAAGAATTCTTAGAAACTATTTTGTTGTGTAACTTAGACATTTCCGTAAACTTCTGCTAGATTACGTTTTTAATTTTAATGTCATAACCGTGTTGATTTAGCTCGTGATTTCATGTTGAGAGAAGCCACGACCTATTGGGGGGCCCACTAGTGGTCTGGGTGAATAGTTAGATAGATAGATTGTATATTTCAGCTGAGCAATTATCATTTCCTTCATTTTCTGTTATATGTGTTTTTATCATTTTACATGTTGTGTGTTTGTTGTTCATCATTTAATTGTTTGAATTTCCTTTTTGCAGGTTGCTTGAGATAGTTGCTAATATGCCGTGCCTTTTAATTGTTAGTAAATGGATTGCAAGCTTCTAACCTTGTTGTGTGTTTAATTTTAAAGTGAATTTTTGTAGGTTAAAACAGAGTAGCTAGAACAGAGTATCAGTTTAACACAGAGTACATAGTTTCTTTGGCAAAGTCTCGATGGATTAATAGTTGCGAGTTTTGTTACTTTAATTCTGAGTTTAGTCATGCTTTCCTAAATCTATTTTTCTTATCAATCTTCTTGTAGTATGCTAGGATAGAAGTAGGTTTTCGATTATGTTTTTACGAGCATTTCAATTTGCAATCTGCATTTTTAATAATAGATTTAGTTTAGTTTAATTTATGAAATTTTCATTCTAGATTTAAATTGCAATTTTAATTAGAAGTTTGAGTTTGAGTTAAGATTTTAGTTACGAGTTCCTAATCGTGTGAATTTTTTTAAGTTAGCATAAGAGTGCATTTGAATTAAGTAGAATAGTGTTTTCCTATCATTGATGATTGATATATGAATTGAGATATCACATGGATTTTCAGGATAATTGATATTTCTTCTATGATGGCCAAGCTCTCGTTAGATTGCTTGATTCATACTTTTCATTTCTCCATAAAAGTTAATATTGAAATTATTTGTCTTGAGCTGTCACTAATCGTTAGATGCCATCGTGATGTCATAAGGCACCGAAGACATAATCATCATATTTGAAGTTTCTTGTTATTGTAGATTAAGAATAGTTGTTGATTAATCTTTGAATACTGTCATGATGCTTTTAATTAAGTAGTTTAAGATTTCCCTTTGTAGATTAGAAGTAATTATGAGTTTTATCTTAAGAATAGATTTTACTTGCTGAATAGTTTTGATTAGTTACATGTTGAGTAGTTTTGATTAGTTTACTTGCTAAAGAAGTTTTAATAGGTTAGTTTTTTTATTGTTTACTTGCTTACTTGTTGATGTTCATTGATTTGAATAGATTGATTAGATTAATTTGTTGTTGTTGTTTTTTATTAAGTTGAATAGATTGAATAGATTACTTGTTTTTTCTCATTAGATTAAATAGGTTAACTTGTTCAAAGTAGTTTTTTCATTTGTTTCTTTAGGAACAATCCATTGATCCATTGTTTAAAAGTTTCCTAGGGTAAATAGTTCAAGTTCTTTGATAGTATTTTCTCATTGATAGTCTTTGCTTAAGTAGATTAACCCTTAGTTATACCACCTCCTTAGTTAGATCATACTTCCTCTAGATTTTCTTCCTTGGCACATATAGTGATACAACTCTAAGTTTACTTACCCCAGGTTGACAATTTAATTCAGGGATGTAGTGCATATAGAACACCCATCATTTTTGGCACCATTGTTGGGGAGTTGTCTTAAGGTAGGAAATTGTTAGGAGATAGATCATTTATGAAACTTAGCATTAGTTTGGTGGAGGTGGAACTTTAAGATGAGAGGTAAGAACCTACGCATCTATTATAGTAGGTTCCCCCAAACCCAATGGTAGTTTTTCTTTTTGTTTTCTTTCATGAACTGACCCAAGAACCCAAAGGGAAGATACAATAAATCCAAATCAGACCTTTCGACCAAGGTTCCTTCTGACCTTTTCGGGGGAAGGAACATTCCACTCATAAACTCCGCAGACCGATACCTAAAAATAGGGAGCACTATAGAACAATAAATTGAAGCATCAGTTATAGTGGGACAGGAGGAAAAACAACTCGAGCCTTCCATAGAACTAACCAACACAACCTTTTTTTTCTTACCACCATCAAGAGACCCTAAGTTTGTAGACATCATAGACCCTGAATAGGTAAATACTTTTTTTGGTAGTTTAGACAATATAATTGTTTCTCAAATTGAGACAAAAACTTTGGCACCAATAATCTCAAATGACTCGAGTAGAGTCCCAGACATCCGAGTAGTAGGAAGACCTTCCCATCAGAGGGATACCTTTCTTAGAAAATAACCTTGGGATACTTTGTTCTCTTCAAGGATAAAACCATTTAGGTACTCTCTTTTTGGAAACCAAACCAGTATGGATGATCAGGGAGATCACAACCATCTAAGACACAAGGAGGGAGAAGAAGATGGAAACTGTTATAACCCTAAAATGCACCATACAGGTTTACCTGGCATCAGGCCAACTCATGCCTCTTCCTAGCCAAAGCCATGCTGAGTATTTCCTCAAAAAACTACTTAAAACAAGCAACCCGCGCCCTAACTGCTCATTGGGCGCGGGCATCCGCTTGCTATCTTCGTACTGCACGCGGGTATCCGCGGGCTAGCCCAAAACAGCCCGCGAGTACCTAACAATGCAAAAAATCAGGGAAGTTTCCGCCGAGACATAAGGCTTTTTGTTAGTTAACTGAAACTCTCCGCCATGCATGGCCGAGAGTTCGACTAAAACCCTAGCTCTTCCTAGCCTATAAAAGGAGGGGTAGGGGTACTATTCAAAGGGGAAAATCATAGCAAAGAAACTCTGCCAAATTGCCAAGCCAGTTTTGTCCCAACCCTTTAGCCTTGCCTCAAGCTTTAGGAG
>JZKD02S1792279.1:103669-115966 GCA_000966675.3 Picea glauca | reverse complement strand
CTACTTCAGCCGTCCGGAAAAAGGTTGGTTTAGTCTTCTCTTGTATGCATGTGAAGAAAGGGGTTTCAGGTTCGGGTAGAAGGTTAAAAGTTAAGTCTTGAGGGTCATGATCTGCGTATAAGCTTAGAGCCCTAGCTTATTAGTCCGTAGGGTAGAATACCCAACAACAGAAACCAAACTGAAACCACCTTTGGGTTTCCAATTTTGGACATCACACAAAATGTCAATATACAAAACATTCCCCTCTCGGCACTACCCATGTTTTATAGTAAAAGTAGTGAAGACCCAGATACCTTCGTATTTGAGTTCGACATCTTCTGTAGGAGCTACAATTACTTACAAGATGCCCAGAAACTAAAACTCTTTCCTGACACCCTCAAGCACTATGCACTGAGATGGTTCATGGGGTTGGGAGAATCCATTATTAGGTCTTGGGAAGCCATGAAAGATATATTTCTTAAAAATTACCAAGACTACTACAAGTCCAAGGATTCGCATAATGATATTTTCAAAATCCAATAGTTAGAAGATGTGAATCTTGAGGATTATATGGAAGGGTTTGCATACATCTCACATAAATCAAATTATCATGACCTTCCAGATGATGTAGTCATGGCTCTATTCCTTAAAGTAATTTCAGAGGAACACCTAAGAATACTTAACCTGATGGAATCAGGTGACATCTCCCATAAAACATTTTCCAAAATCTGTGAAATGTGTAAGAATCACTCAAGGAGTAGAGCTAAAACAAGGATGAATGTTCAGGATCCTTATAGTAGAAACTTGAAACCAGTTAGTTCAGGTGGTATCATGAGAGTAGAGATAGGGAACCTTTTAGAGAAATTAAAAACATATATCTTAAGCACAATAGGTTCCCAGTTGGACACCCTAAAGATTAAAAAGAAACAGGAGGAGGAAAATGCAGCGATGAGCATATTTTTCCCAAGATGCAGGAGGAAGCATTCCTGAAGGGAATTCTCATTAGATAACATTTTAGTTTGTGGCTTATGCACGAAGGACCACTCAACTAAAAAATGTCCATCATTGCTCAATTTGTTAGCCATATATAGAAGTGGGGATCCTGGGGAGTCCTCTTATGCACCTAGGAGGTCATGGCAGCCTAGGAATCAACCTACATACCCAAATCTACATCCTCAAGTTCCACCCTATTATCAACAACCACAACATTAGAACTCACCGAGTTGGAAAAATTGGTCTACACGATACTAACATCCTTGGATTCAAGGATGGAGAAGAGGGAATAACCAAGGGAACCCTCAATCTCCACATGTTTTGATGCCCAACCATCCTTACCCTCAATTTCCACCGAACATCCTGCAGCTTCTGCTAGGTTTTGTTCCACCACCTTTACCTCCTATTCCACAATAACCACAACAATACCATAATGCATGCTCCTGAAGACCAACATTATTACCAACACAACCAGTGCCTAATCCAAATAATAAGCCCACTCAACCTCTTCACAATGTTGAGATACAGGTCTTCTCGAGATAGGTTATTTCTCCTATTCCATTGCAGGAAATTCAATTGAGGTCGGGAAAAGTTATGGACAGGTAGAGGCCTTCAGTAGTCATCCGAGAAGAAGAAGAAGAGGAAACCCCCAAACAAATCAAAGATGACACTAGGTGGGAAGATGTTATTATTCCTAAGGACCAAGAACCCAAGCATCCCCAAAATGAACCTTCACAAATTATGAAGGCCCCTCCTTATCCAGAAAGATTAGTGATCGAGAAACCTACCACCCGATCAGAATTTGACATCTTGAATGAATTAAAGAATGTTTGTGTCAAGATTCCCTTTCTACAAGCCATTAAGGATATTCCAATCTATAGTAAGGTGGTCAAAGAATTGTGTATTAAGAAGCCAGGAAGGAAGCAGATGGATCCTCCAGCTATACATTTGATAGGATAACTTTTTGAGTACATATGAGAGTAGCCTAAGGTAGCAAAATATGGGAACCCAGGAAAACCCGTAGTGACCATAACCATTAATGAGGTTTCCATTGGGAACACTCTCATAGATCTAGGGACAACCATCAATGTTATGAACATTACTACCTTGGAGGAATTATAGTTAAAACCTCTTCTTAGACCTACCCTAACCATTTTGGAATTAACAGATAAGATAAGGGTAATACCTGAAGAAATTTTGGATGACATCATAGTTGCTTTAGCCTCATGGAATTATCCGGTATACTTTCTTGTCATCCACTCAAAGGATCCTACCAAAGTCCATTCCGTTATCTTGGGAATACCTTGGCTAGCCATAGTCAATGCATTTATTGGATGTAGAGAGGGATAAATGACCATCTCAAATGGACTCTCTATCAAGAATCTCACCATATATCCACCAACTCTACCTACCATGGATAATATATGGTGGCTTGAATTTCCATATGAGAATGAGGACTGGGAAGAAACCGTTTTCCAAGTGATCATTCCTAGGCACTTCAGAAGCACACAACGAAAAATGTGCTAAACCAGTTTATTTCTGCTATCACGTGTGTTGATTTTCCACAATATTTTCCCAAATTTGGGTACATGTTTGGGAAGTAATTTCAGGAACAATTGGACCCATCGATTTTGTCTTCGACAGCTTTTATCTTCAATATAGACGAGTGTACAACATATTATACCATGCTCTACAAGATTAGTTCATGAAAATTTATACATATAAACTCCGAACTAGATGCAGACCAACAAAAGTAGTTAGTGAGTATCCTTAAAGAAAAATCAAGGGCATTCACCTAGTGTTGGTGGGCGAAACAGTCCATCCATCAATTGAGAGAGTGGAACCGGTCTGGGGTTGTCTAAATAACCCAAGCCGTTTGGAATGGACCACCCTGATGAGTTTAACAGCTCCGTTGGCTGCTCTAAGGTCTTTAGGAGAACCAAAGAGAAACTAATCTAAACTAACTAAAACAAATAAAACTAACTAAACTAAATAAGCAAACTAAAACTAACTAAACTAAATAAATAAAAGAAAACAAACTAACTAAAAGAAACTAAACTAACTAAAACCTATAAAACAAATTAACTAAAAACTAACTAATACACTAATCTAACTAAAACAAACTAATAAATAAACTAAAACTAAATATAACTATTCTAACTATTATATACAATCTACTAATTACTATAATAACTCAAATCAACTATCTAATCACTAACTGAAATATTACTTATTCACAAATGTACATTATAAACAATCTACAGATTTAGTTAAAACCTGCAAAACTCAATTGATTACTGCCTTAAGACAGCAAGATATGTTTTTATTTTTATTTTTTATATTTTATGAAAAAGAAATAAAACTTGCTGAAATTAAACAATCTAATATAATTTCTAAAATTAAACGATCTAATATAATTCTAATTGAAATTATTTCTAAACTAAACTACTTAATGGAAACAACAAGGAAAAGACTAACTGACCTGGAAGCACTCCTAATTTGTCCCGTGTGTGATGACTCTGAAGCTAGTCGGAGGAAGGAAACTCGCAACGGATTGGCCTAAAAGCTTCTCGTAAATGATCAGTTGTGTTTCTCTTTGAGTTGGTTTGCAGGACAAACAAGAAATAAAAATATCATAACAACTATAAGATGTATAAATCTCTGCAATAAGGGAAACCTGTTATGCAAACATTTATATTTGATAATTCAATTAATAAAGAAGGTAAACCTGTCATTCATGAACTGAATTAAACAATTGTTATGTATTTTATATGATTGGAAGAGACCAGATATGGATTATTGTGATTTAAAATTATATCATTTGCACATGATCTAGATAGCTAAAGTAGTCATAAATCATAAACAAAGTGATATACAAAACATGAAACAAAATGTTGATATATTGAGAAGCTAAAGTTGTGACAAAACATCAATTTTGCTTCAGTCTGTATTAGAATTCCATATCCTTGTTCTCCCACGAATAAGGATGATGATTATTACAAAAATCATAAGTATATATAAGTTTCTCCAAAGGGTAAAACATCCTTGTGGATAATTATCAAACAGTTTTACATAATCAGGGAAAAATCCCAAAATCGACTAAACTAGGAAAATCAAACTGCCAGTAAAATCTTTGAGACATCCCCTAATTGCTCATTAACTCAATTGCAATTCGAATTTACCTGCAATAGGACACAAATATCCAATTAGAAAGATATTTCAGTGAAAAAATAATAAAAAATTGATCCTACAGACTTAGCTACAGAATCATCTGATTCTGTAGCTAGTCTAAAATAGCATATACAATCAGATGGAAATCAAATAAAATCTTTTTAAAACACTCCAATTTAATTTTCTTTTAATAAACATGAAAATTGAATTACTAATGGCTCAAACAAATGTATCATTCAAATCAAACCAAATCGAAAATGATGCAATCGGGACAGGGTAAGAATGCTCTGTTTTTTTTTAATTGCCATAAAATCTAATCAAATCTTAACAGGACTGTTTCATAAATGAAATCAATGGTGAACCAAATCGTATAAGATATGATGCAATCATAATCGATTTGCACAGGATTCATATCGTTTTAATCAAATGCCAATATAGAAAGACTGTTATGATTATTATCGAAATGAAACATGCATAACAATATCCACAAAACTTTGCCATAGACTTCGTTCGCTGAGTGTCAAACAGTTAACAGATATGACCTAAATAATGGTCGTAACCATAATTGACTCGTTATAGTCATAGCACTGATATCATTCAATCAAGTGTAAAGATAGGTAAACTGTTTCGATTGTATTCAAACGAAATCATACTCAATGAGTATTGACCCAACAAATTTCGTTATTGATCACCACACAGTCAACAGACAGGAGCGTAACAGAATTAACAAAATTCATAATATAAATTGGATGAAGAATCAAAACGAATCCAGCTGAGTTTAATTATAGAAACAAATCGCCATGCTAGGCATAATCGTTTCCGTTCCCAAAATAACAATTAAACGGTATGTTTGTTGAAATATGAAACGAGTTGATAACGTGGTCAAACAATGTGAATCGAACAATTGCAATTTTTTTATGCATTAACAGAATGGCATTCGAATTCGTCGAATCAGACATGCATTATAATATTATAACAGTTATGCTAACCACATCGTATAGAATATAACCAATTCAAATAGAACCATTGACTGCGTTCAAAATTGGAATACCAGAAGCAACCTATGTTTAGAAAATATTAACAACTTCGATTATCAATAGAGTATTCAACTAAAAAAAATTAAAACAAATCGAATCTATCCCATGATCACTCGAATCAAAGCCAAATCCAATCGAAGCTTAAACGATAATGAAAATTGATTTATCAAAACAAAATTATATACAAAAATTGCATGCTTATGTGACAGAGCAGATCCACGATATAACAAAGTTTATTATCATGTCATACAAATAGGTGAAAGTCATACCATTGAGGTTGTTCAAGCTACGCCAATTTTGAATTGACGAATGCTGTCGCAGACTCCACGTTCTTAAACAAGATCAAACCAGTTGTTCGCTGCTTCTTATCAGTGGATGGCATTTTACCCTTTTGACTAGAGAGCCTTACAACCTGATCCTCCAGAGCATGAATTCTGGATTACAGCATTGGCACATCAATGTAATAGCTTTCCAGCCATGCGCCACACTGATCACACTGTGGAGATGCTAGTTGAGATAGAACATGAGGGGGTTTCAACGAGTCACCAGGGGTTTCACAGTGCATTTTGATGCCGGGATAATTTGGATCATTTAGCAAACAAGGTGGTAGGTTCTTGACAAAATCGTATGCGGGCTTATCACACAGACCTTCAGAATAGGGATACTCGCTTGCTAGGTAACGTTCAATCTCTGAGTCAGAATCTTCGCTCACCATGATAGGGTCAGGGTTGACAGGAATTTTTGGTTTGTTTCTTTCCATGAGAGAGATTAATCGAGCGTTCTTCTTGCCTTTAGAATTTGCATTAGGTTTGGTCTGGCAATTTTTAG
Source organism: Picea glauca (assembly GCA_000966675.3). Taxonomy (NCBI): domain Eukaryota; kingdom Viridiplantae; phylum Streptophyta; class Pinopsida; order Pinales; family Pinaceae; genus Picea; species Picea glauca. The sequence continues at coordinate 109,958 of JZKD02S1792279.1, read as the reverse complement.
CCACAGGCTTGACGTTTTCCACATCTGTGGTCACAGAATTGGGTAGGTCAATAGGTGGCTCGGGTAGGGGTTTGGGTAGCAGAGCACTGTAAGGAACAGGGGGTACTATCTTGCTTTCGCTCACCACAGGTTTATCAACCTATGGTGGGCTTGACTCATCGAAATTATTGCGTTTAAGAAAATTATTCCAACAGTCCCGATGCAACCCCAAATGACAAACCACAAGCATTTTAATTAACCCAAAATGAAACAGGCTACTGTCGGCCTGGTTACGTTTGTACCTTTTGGACATTTTAAACAAACTCGTATGCAAGTAGTAAGGCATATTAAGCTCATAACCTATGAAAACCATAAGTAGCCGAAGGTGGTACAGGAAAACTAAACCATACCGGCCATTGCATTTGATGAATTGCTTGGTTACCATCAGCAAGTCATGCCATCATTTCTTTCACATATTTTTGGGCAAGCCTTTGTCACAGGAGTTCACTCTTCGTGACTGAAAGAGTAATGTCCACAAGACATCCTCTACTTTACAATTTTTCGACCATCTCTGTCCGACAGTAGGCAGACCAGTGGCTAGACTGAGAAATTTCTCATCAATTTCCATCTGCACATCCCCAACCTTGGCTCGGGAGCCATCGAAGGTTAATGCAAATTGCCAAGCCATGCTAGGGTAATAACCATCAAACTTTCGTATGAACAGGAGCCATCCAAATTCCTCAAGGTCACTGTAAGCACCGTCAAACATCAACAATGCTTGACAGCCATTGGGTTTAGCCCTCACGACTGGAGCCATGGTTCGGGCTCATGGTAGGGTTTGGATAAACACACAGAAGAAAAATCGCTTAGGCCAACAGTTGGGAACAATGAAAGGGGAGGTAAATCAATATGCGCGTACGAAGGTGGTGGGTTAGTTCACCACCATGCAAAACATTAATGGCACAATACCATCCCTGTTCAATCAATCATAACCAAAATTAAAATTATTCGGCCAACCCAAGATTTAAACGGTGAATGATAATATACCAATGCGCCAAACTATGGTTTGAAACCATGAATGTTCAACGTAAAATCGAACCCTCAAATTGATCATACGCCAAGTAATAATTCAAACCATAGAATCAAAATCCAAAAGTTTAATCAATGCGCCATTGTAAAACCTCAAACTATTGCCATTCAATATAAAATCAAACTCATATGTTACCCATGCGCTTGTTGTATAATCAAAGTTTATAAAACATGATAAGAGATTTCATAAAATCAATAAGCCAAGAGCTTATAATGGTAGGGATAGAAACAAAATCAACCATAACTCTTATGAAATCAAGTATAACTCATACATGCTCAATACCTTATCAATTTAAATAAAAGTCAAGTTGAGCAATCAAAGTGAAAGTTGGCAAAGTTTGAAAAATCATTTCAGCCACTTAACAATAAACCAAAGGTAAGCACCAATCAACATATCGATGAGCAGATCATAACAATTAAAATAACGATGGAGGATTTTTCACGCTTTCAGTCATGAAAACTAAATCGAAACCAATTTGCAAACATCGCATGAAATGAAAATATCGTTAATTCATAAAATGCGACGACAATTTGAAGTTCAGAAGATGTAGGTGTAGGCAGCTTAGAAGGCAATAGAAAAAATTGCATTGGCTGCCAACACCTGGGACTACACTGACATGAAGGGTATATACCCTGACACATGCATTCATCACATATATACCTAGGGGGAAGTAACACTTGTTAGGCAACCTGAGAGAAAGATGAACCCAACACTCAAGAATATAGTAAAAGAGGAGATCCAAAAGTTATTAAATTTCAGATTTCTTTATCCCATATCTGATAGTAAATGGGTATCCCCGCTTGTAGTGGTTCGAAAGAAAGTGATCATAAAATGGAGAATTTTATTTTATTTCTGGGAGATGAACAAGGCCACTCTAAACGATTATTTTCCTCTTCCTTTCATTGACCAAGTTTTGGATACCTTGTCTGGAAAGAAATTTATTTCTCCTTTTTAGATGGATATAGCGGGTACAATAAAATTCTCAGAGCACCCTAGGATCAGGACAAGACTACCTTTACTTGTCCCTGGGGAACCTATGCATATAGGGTCTTACTATTTGGATTGTGTAATTCTCCTGCCACATTTCAATGAGTAGTACTAGGAATATTTTCTGATCTTATTCATGATTGTGTGGCGGTATACATGGATGACTTCACAGTATGTGGAAATAATTACCAGGAAGCCTTAGATAACTTAGAAAATGTCTTTATCAGGTGCCAAGAAATTAACCTGTCTTTAAGTCATGAAAAATCTAAAATGTTGTTGTCTGAGGGAGTGGTTCTAGGAAATCATATTTCATCTGAAGGGATTAAAGTCGATCCTACTAATATTGAGGTCATCGTCAAAATTCCACCCCCCAAGACTCAAAAATAGGTGAGAATCTTTCTTGTACATGCCAGATACTACCGGCAATTTATTGAAAATTTCACAAAGATTGTTGCACCCATGTTTGGACTATTAATAAAATATGTTGATTTTGTTTGGACTCAGCAGTGTCAAGCCACCTTTGAAACTCTGAAAGCTAATTTTTTTGTGGATCCAGTTCTTAAGGGGCCCAAATGGGCTCTCCCATTTTAAATATCCATTGATGCCTCTGATACTGCAATAGGAGGAGTATTAGGGAAGAAAAAAGACAATCAACCCTATGCCATTTATTTTGTGACCAAGAACTTGTCCCCTGTTGAGCTAAACTATACAGTTACTAAAAAGTAATTCTTTTCAGCAGCTCATGCTATCAATAAGGTTCGCCACTATATCATAGGTTACAAAGTATTTGTACATACAAATCACTCTGGCATTAGATTTCTCATGAATAAACCCATTATTAATGGTCGAGTGACTAGGTGGCTCCTGCTATTGCAAGAGTTCAATATCATTGTTCTTGACCAACCTGGAAAGGAGAATTTAGTAGCTGATTTTATTTCACGCATAAAAAATGAGGATGATGATATTCCTGTTGATGATAGTTTCCCAGATGAGAACCTTTTTTCCCTCTCTGTAAATACCCCATGGTTTTCGGATATGGAAAACTATTTGGCTACTAGGAAGTTACCATCTCATTTGTCACCTCATGAAAAGCATAGAATTATTACGCAAAGTGCCAATTACTCTTGGGTTGGTCATGACCTTTTTTGTAAATGTCTAGACTTGATTATTCATAGATGTGTCTAAGAAGATGAGATACCAGAAATCCTTGAAGTTTTCATGATGGACCATGTGGTGGCCATTTTTCTGAAAAATGTACAACATATAAGGTGTTACATTCAGGTTACTATTGACCTAGCATTTTCAAGGATGCTTCCAAGTATGTGAGGAGTTGTGATAGTTGTCAAAGGATAGGAAGACCCATGTTAGCTAATGAAATTCCCTTACATGCCCAAGTTATGATAGAACCTTTCGATAAATGGGCCCTTGACTTTGTAGAACCAATTTCACCCATGTATCGTAAGAAGAATTATATTTTGGTTTGTACAGATTATGTCACCAATTGGGTAGAGGCAAAATCCCTATTCAAGTCTACCAAAAAAATATATTGTCAAATTTTTTTATGAAGACATCTTTATCCTCTTTGGTGTTCCTTGTGAAATTGTACATACCAAGGCACTCAATTCACTTCCAAACTGATGAGAGAACTAATGGAGAAATATGGGATCAAACACTGCAAGTCTTCTCCATATCACCCACAAGCTAATGGTCAGGTAGAGTCCAAAAATAGAGTTCTAGAAGCTATATTAACCAAGACTATTCAATTGCATCATTGATATTGGGATGATAGGCTTCCAAAGGCTTTGTGGGCATATCAGACCACCTGGAGAAACACCACTGGGCATACCCCATATGAGCTAGTATATGGGAAACAAGTTCTTCTACCAATAGAATTCCAAGTAATGACCTTCCGTATTGCCATAAAATTGGCATTAAACTTAGATGAGGCTTAGAAACAACGATCCCTATGATTAAATGATTTGGATGAGATCGAGAAAGATTCTATCCAATTGAACAATATTAGGCCAAAACTAGAGGAGCAAGTGGAATGATAATTTTATTAAGAAGAAACACTTCCAACCTGGTGATTGGGATTTGTTGTTTGACTCCTGATTTAAGAATTTCAAAGGAAAACATGCCACTCGGTGGTTGGGTCCTTACAAGGTAGTCACCGTGTATGACAATGGGATTGTCAAAATCAAAACAATTGACGATGGACAAATCTCCTTTGTAGTAAATGAACACTAACTCAAACTTTATCACAGGCCCATTTCGAAAGAAGATTTTCTACAGGTCATGTCAACTGACAAGGCATCGACCTTAGTAGATGGGGAAGTTTCCCCTCATTATTGAATTTTTTTTTTTTAATTTTCGACTGTACATATGTAAATAATTTTGAATTTTGTTGATAGACAATTCTAGAGATTTCTGTAGGTATTTATTTCACCAGGAATAGACAGTTTCAAGGAGATTTAAAGGAAGGATTTTTTTCTTCAAAATATTGCTATACTTGAACCTTGTTGTCTGTTAAGCATCAATTGAATAATGACTTGTTGTAATCAGCCACATTTTTGCAAATATTTTCATCTTCTTTTTCTCAAGGCATATTTAATAGCAATTGCTCTTAAACCTTCACCATTGGAGCATGAAAGGAAGTGATACCGTAACCATCAAACTTAGAGGTCACTCATACAGTTTCCCCAAGAACCCTGAGTAAGTGAGTAAAGTATATTTATTAAAGAGTAACAAGGAGGTTTGATTAGCGCTTAGCCATGGAAACATCAGAAAAAAAAAAGAGGAAGAAAGTGAGTTGAGCCTAAAGATACCTTTCTGTTCTTTCCCAATGGTACCATCCACTACACACTAAAAATGATTGATTATATCATATCTTTAGATAGGCTACATCCGCTTAAGTACCCCTTACATCAGGACAAACACTAAGGAATATATAAAGGAGAGTTATCCTCTAACACAAATACCATCCCAATCTAAAAAAAGAAAAGAAAAAAAAAAGAGTTTTTTCAGAGTTGTCCCCCCATATTCTTGCACAAAGCAATCTTATATTAAAATCTTAAAAGATGGAGGGCCAGTATTTGAGGGTGTAAGAGGCTAACTCGTTGGGATACTGAATAAGTCTACTGGCAGTGGGTATCGGCCTGTGGTATGACTAGGTAAACTTGTTGGAGTATTGAACAGGCTTGATGGAAACGGGGCATTCTACCTAGAGAGGATGATAATTTGACAAAAAAATAAGAGATTCCTAAATCTTAAAACTTGTCTTGAAGTATGAAATTACTTGTAGAAAAAGCTGACATGAAGTATGTATGGTTAAGCTAAGGTTAATGAACTCCAGAAATTTTCCATTGGGAACTAACTTTGAAACTATCATGAAACTCTCTCACTTACCTCTTCTTAGCTTTATGTAGGATATTCTATCCTATAGGTGGGGCAATATTCTAACCATATCATCAGACCGATATATGAAATTTATCTTTATACTTAACAAGCTATAAATATTCATCTATTGGGAGAATTGAATGGTTTCCTATATTTTTTATTGTGAGGTGTCACAATAGTTAGGAGTGGGGGAGGGGTTTTATGAGTTGAAAAATGGCAACACTGCCTAGAAGAAGTATAATCTTTGTAAAAATTTATGTATATTGTTTTCATGATACAAGATATTATATCACCAGTTATTTTGAAATGCTAAATATTCCCTGTGTGTTATAAACTATTGTACATTTATTTGATAGACCACTTAACTAGTTTTCTTTCCAGACTGTTCATTGCAGATTTGTGATTAAATGCCTTATAATATGCGAGATAGAGTAACAGATTGTGTGAGCACGATGGAAAAACAAGTAATAATGGAACACTCTTATCCTGTCTCTTCTCCTGTTCACTGTGACTATCAAAAGTGTTTTAAGACTGAGTGTTATGGATAAAACATCCATTATAGGATTAGCAAATTGCATTTCTCACAAGAGTACCATATGGAGTTTCGTATGGAGTGTCATTTGAAAGACCATACAGGGTGCCATATTGTTATTGGATAAATCCGTAAGTGCGGACACAAACCGATCTCCCTAGATCCACCTGGATCTAGAACAAAACATGACAGAATTGTTGGATTACTGAGAGGGGGGGTGAATCAGTAATAGAGCAATTTAACCATATAATCCAAGTGTTATATCAATGAAGCATTATTATCCAATAACTGCAGAGTAAATAAGC
>JZKD02S1792279.1:55537-94763 GCA_000966675.3 Picea glauca | reverse complement strand
GGATCAGACGAGGTGCATACACATAGTAAATGACCATGATTTTAGGTAACCAGGAATCATTTGAATGTATTTGGTTGTTCAGTTGTATTATGAGTTAGTTAAATGGAAATTGAGAATTAAATGATACAATTTTTAAACACATTTTTTATGATCAAATGTCCAAGTCAAAGACTTGGACATTAATCTAACTCCTTCATAATTATGATTGCCTCCAAAATATTCTCTTCAAATTCGAAATCGGCGCACTCATGCTCACACATGGAAACTCGTGTGTGAAGAATTCATCAATGAATTCAACTGTTTCCACCTTGAGCTCAAAATAGGAGGGTTAGCTCCAATTTGTTATTTCACTCATGCATTGTGCTCATCCTCTACCCAATTGCACTTGTCCTCTATCTAATTTCTCTCTCTTTTCATTCTTCACATTGTCACCATGCCCAAACGATATGATCCATCCTCCTATGCTGACCTCTTTGCTATCCCTGAGTTCGCACAATGTAGGGAGGTCTTCCTTTGCACAGGGTGGGGACCATTCTTGGCCCATTTGGAGGGCCACGATGATGACTTTTCTATGTAATTCTCCCTTGGATTCGATGGAAAAATGGCTTGCATGGGGTCTTTGACCTTTGTGGTCTTTGAGGAGTTAATTTCCTCAGCCATAAAGCTTCCAAGAGTTGGAGATTGTTGGTTCAAACACCACCAGTTTCCACGGGTGAGCTACAACAAGGTATTCAAACCTAAGTTTCAGAATATCTCTGGACCTAAGGGATACTCCAAGGAGTACATTAAAGAGGATCTAATTAACTCTCTGATAGTCATCACCAGAATGATCACTTGTGAAGGTAGATATTTTGTTTTTAAAGCCCGCCATTTTTTATTATTGGCTCATTTCCAATTCAATAAGCCATTCAATTTCCCTTTTTACTTCTTGAAAATTCTTGAGAAGATATCTTCCCAAGTATGAAAGAAAGTGGCCAATCCTCATAACTACCTATTCCACCATGACCTCATCAAACTACTTGTTATAGTCGAGTTGGAAAAACATGGGAAGACATGGCAGGAATTCATTTATCAATTTTCAAACCCCCACCTTACAATCAAGAACAACAAGAAAACACTTGATCTAGGGACTATTACTCCATCCAAACCCCATTCTCCAAAGACTCCAAACCCTCCTACTCAATCTATCCTTCTACCAGAACAAAAGACTAAGAAACTTGTTGATACCCCTACATCCTCATCAAGTAAGAAGACTGAGACTCCTATTGATAACTCTCCAATACCCTCAACATCTATTGATCCTTCACTCAAAAAGTTACAAGAGGCAATTCAACAAGATTTCCCTGTAGTCCCCACAAATAGGAGAGGATCTAATCAATTCAAAGGAGGATCTTTTCGAAAAAGTTTCTGAAATACAAGAGGAAAGCCTTATGAAAAACCTCCAAGCACTTCAGACCCTATCCAAGTATCTTCTGAGCTCAAAATCCACCATAAAATACTTACAGAAGTGTCTGCAGAAGAATTGGAGCCTGATAGAGAGACAAAATTTGAACCCATTTCCCCTCCTAAACCCCATGTTACTCCTACCTCACAGATTCCTACACCAAATCCAAAATTGATAGACTCTCTACATCCTTCAATGGATCCAAGTCCTCCTCTGAGATATATAATCATACTCCAGCCATTGAAAAATTACAACAGGAAAATGTTCAACTCTTGCAACAATTGGAAGAGAGGAATACCATGGATAGACATCTCTACCATGACAATGCAATACTACAAGAAAAGGTGAATTCCATCCAAAGATTGGTTGACCAAATGACCAATGACAATCATAGCCTCCGTGCACAATTGAAACACCACAAGAAGGCCAAGACAAATTCTTCAGAGAAAGAAGCTTCTAAAGCTAATCCATCCCCTACTCAACAAGTCTAGTCATATTAGGAAATTCATTTTTGTTTGCAGTGGGACCTGCAAAATCTTAGGTGTGGGGGTAATGTTGGGCTCATGATTTGGTTAAATTATGATGATGATTGAATCCTTTTTGTATGGATATTATATGTGTTTTAACCATTTTGAAGAAGTTTTGAAGGATTTTATATCGATTCATCATAGCTTTATACCAAGTATGTGCAATTGATCTTTTGTGATGGTTTTGAGTTTAATTCAGTTCGATTTAATGATTATGGGATGCTAATGTGTGATTTGTGTGTCACAGGAAAAATTTGAAATACGTTTTTCCATCCAGTAGCTCGTTCAACACTCCATCCAACACCCGATCCAATACTTCATCTGGCATTGCGTCTAGCACTGCGTCCAACACTTGGAGCGTGGGCGAGTTGGTGGTTGTTATATTGGCAGCCTGTGCTGGGTGAATAAAAAACATGGGTTTTGTTCACCATCGTGGCCTCCAGATACTGGGCTCTTGACATCTCAGATTAGGCATTTGAGCTAATTTTTTAGTGGCTCAATCAATTTCTAGAAGTTAAAGACTATTAGCACACATTTAATGGAATTTACCATTTTTAGAGGAGGTCGAACCTTGCAGTGGTCAACCTCTCGAATTGTAATAATTATAAATAACATAGTAGTGTTCAGACAGAGTGGTTAAGAATTGTTGGAATCTATTTTTTTGTGTAACTCAGACATTTCCTTAAACTTGTGCTAGACTGTGTTTTTTATTTCAATGCCAGAACCGTGTTGATTTAGCTCATGATTTGATGTTGAGAGTAGCAACGACCTGTTGGGGGGCCCTGGTATGGGTGAATAGTTAGATAGATAGATTGTATATTTCAGCTGTGCAATTATCATTTCCTTCATTTTCTGTTATATGTGTTTTTATCATTTTACATGTTGTGTGTTTGTTGTTCGTCATTTAATTGTTTGAATTTCCTTTTTGTAGGTTGCGTGAGATAGTTGTTAATATGTTGTGTCTTTTAATCGTTAGTAAATGACTTGCAAGCTTCTAACCTTGTTGTGTGTTAAATGTTAAAGTGAATTTCTGTAGGTTAAAACAATGTAGCTAGAATAGAATATCAGTTTAACATAGAGTACATAGTTTCTTTGACAAAGTTTCGATGGATTAATAGTTGCGAGTTTTGTTAATTTAATTCTCTATTTAGTCATGCTTTCCTGAATCTATTTTTCTTATCAATATTCTTGTAGTATGCTAGGATAGAAGTAGGTTTTTGATTATGTTTTTACGAGCATTTCAATTTGCAATCTGAGTTTTTAATAATAGATTTAGTTTAGTTTAATTTATGAAATTTCCGTTCTAGATTTAAATTGCAATTTTAATTAGAAGTTTGATTTTGAGTTAAGATTTTAGTTACGAGTTCCTAATCATGTGAATTTTCTTAAGTTAGCATAAGAGTGCATTTGAATTAAGTAGAATAGTGTTTTCCTATCATTGATGATTGATATATGAATTGAGAGATCACATGGATTTTCAGGATAGTTGATATTTCTTCTATGATGGCTAAGCTCTCGTTAGATTGCTTGATTCATACTTTTCATTTCTCCATAGAAGTTAATATTGAATTTATTCATCTTGAGCTATCACTAATCATTAGATGCCATCGTGATGTCATAAGGCACTGAAGACATAATCATCATATTTGAAGTTTCTTGTTATTGTAGATTAAGAATAGTTGTTGATTAATCTTTGAATATTGTCATGATGCTTTTAATTAACTAGGTTAAGATTTCCCTTTGTAGATTAGAATTAATTATGAGTTTTGTCTTAAGAATATAGTTTACTTGTTGAATAGTTTTGATTAGTTACCTATTGAGTAGTTTTTGATTGGTTTACTTGCTGAAGAAGTTTTAATAGGTTAGTTGTTTGATTGTTTACTTGCTTACTTGTTGATGCTCATTGATTTGAATAGATTGATTAGATTAATTTGTTGTTTTTGTTTCTTATTAAGTTGAATAGATTGAATATATTACTTGTTTTTTCTCATTATATTAAATAGGTTAACTTGTTCAAAGTAGGGTTTTCATTTTCTTCTTTAGGAACAATCGATCGATCCATTGTTTAAAAGTTTCCTAGGGTAAATAGTTCAATTTATTTGATAGGGTTTTCTCATTTATAGTATTTTATTAAGTATATTATGTTGGACACACCTACCACACTTAGAGGGGGGGTGAATGAGTGTGGGGCTATTTTTCCCAAAACTTCCCTCTTACACAAAACTCATTAGTTAGAAATCACCATTAACTCATTAGTTATTGTTTTCATTTATAACGAGTTAAATGTGAACATATATCAACAAAATATATCAACAATATATCATCAACAATTCATCATCATGAGGAACACAAAGAACACAAGATGTATGTACAATTTTTCTTTTTATTGCGGACTACAATCCTTGGGGCGTTTCAACAACAACTGAATAGAGTACAACTCTACATGAGCACCAACTCTATAATGCAAGACTCAACTTACACCCTCAACACCAATAGAGATGAGGCAACAATCCTCAACATATATCAATCTGCAACAGGTACGCAACGGGTCAGTAGTGCAACCCGCATGTGTACACGCTCTGGCTCACTACAACCCGTGTATGTACATGACCAGTGTATACATCAGCTTGCATATACCTTCTAAGCTATTAGGGTTTATCCTTCAAGATCAACTCAGATTCTCTGCAACCAATTTATCATTCTCTTTTGTCCAAACTGACCATCAACCAATCATAACACATCCAAGCTCTCCAATAGCTTATTCATTCTCCACAACCAATCAATATGAATTTTACTCAATCATGCATAAACAACCAACATACTATAGCCATCATATTAGTATTGAATCATAAGAGTGTTTATCACTCCATCAACCAACATAAACCACATCATAGAAACCATACCAAGAATTCCCTAAGAATTAACAACACAACAAGCAATAGTATCCATCAAGACAATAATGAAACCATACCAGTGTCTCAGTGACAGCACTGAGCCCATAGAATGTAGATTTGGAACCTTCTTCAGTCTTCAACATCTTGTCATCAACTCAACCACAAATCTTCATGATTTTATCCACTGCGTGCTCCCTATACATAGACATCTCGTGTACTATACACACCTTAAACATAGACAACTTAGGTATATTCACCCTATACACAGACAACTCGCGTACGCACCAGAAAATAGGACTTTTCTATAATTCCAAGAATTTCACTGTCATGATCTTAGACTTTCCGAAAATTGAATGCATCCATGAGATCCTCCTGATCTCCTCTCTCTTAGAATAGATCTTCAATCATGCTCATGAGATCCACACCAAAATCCTATCATAAGAAGCTCTCACAAGAAGCTCTCCATTGATCCACAAAAAAGATGTTTTAGAAGAGACCATTGCTATATTATTTATACTTTCATCCTCTATGTCACTTAACCCATTTTTAGGTCACTTAACCCATTTCTACGTTACTTAAACTATTTTCCTTATTTTAAGGTTAACCAATTTCCATAAATAGAAAGTTCTCCAATCTTTATCATTTAAATATTCCTTCTTGATTTTGTCATCTCACTTTATCATTTAAATAATCTTTCTTGATTTTGTCACTTCACTTTATTATTTAAATAATCCACCTTGACTTTGTCACTTTACTTTATCATTTAAATAATGATTTCTTCTTTTCAAGAACTTTTACTTCTTTGACCTTGTGTACTTCAAGCAAACATGTGAGGGTCCTCCAACTTCGTAAGGTCATAACTCACAAACCGTGAGGAGTTATGTGACGTTCCACATACCACCGAAAATGGTATGACAAGCACTATCCATATAGGATAGTTTCACCAACAACTTAATTTGGTATTCATCTCATTATTCTACATAAAATCATGGGTCCTCCAACCATTCTTCTAGGATAACTCAATCCTCAAAGCGTCTTCCCATGAGGGCTTTCACCATAAGGAAACCACTTTGGATTTCATCCATTTTTACCATGAAAAGAAAATAATTAGTCATCTTTTCATAAAAAAAAACATGCATCATAAATCAAAGAATCCATCTTTATTATGTATCAATGAAAACTCATTGATCCATCTTCATCTATGCATCATATCAATGATCCATCTTCATCTATGCATCATATCAATGATCCATCTTCATGGATAGGATTCCAATTGACATCTATCATTCTCATCAAGGACAATACATCTACATTTTACATCAATCATCAAGAAATAAAGCAATCAATCCATTGACATCAATCAATCACTTGAAATCAATCAATCAAGCCATTGGCATCAATGACAACATGATCCAACATATTAACACTTAGTTATACCATCTCCTTAGTTAGATCATACTTCATCTAGATTTTCTTCTTTGGCACATATAGTGATACAACTCTAAGTTTACATACCCCGAGTTGAAAATTTAATTGATGGATTTAGTGCATATAGAACACCCATCACTTACCATCAAGGAAAAAAATTCCATCCCCGTCATAGATGACCTTTTGGATGAAGTAGTGAGGTTCAATACTTTACCAAACTTGACCTCCATTCGGGATACCAACAAATACCTATGAAAGAGGAAGAGATCCTCAATACTGCATTTCATACTCATGAGGGCCACTATGATTTCTTGGTTATGCCATTTGATATCTCTGATTCTCCCTCCACTTTTCAAAGTCTCATGAATCATGTCTTTTTTTCCTTTCCTCTGTCCCTTTGTGTTATTTTTCTTCTATAATATTCTTGTCTATAGTAAAACATGGCCGACCCATTTCGCCCATGTAGATCAAGTTCCCCATCTCCTCTCCAAGAACCAATGTTTCCTCAAATTGTCTAAATGTGATTTTGGTGCCTCTGAAGTTGAGTGCCTGGGTCATATTGTTGGTAAGGATTGTGTAAGGTTCAATCCAAAGAAAATTGAAGCTATGCATAATTGGCCTCGCCCTAAAAATATTAAAAATATGCATGGTTTTCTGGGTTTAGTGGGTTATTATCGCAAGTTTGTTCATAATTATGGAAAAATTGCAACTCCTCTCACATCTTTGTTTAAAAGAATGCTTTCAACTAGACTCCAGCAACTAACCAATCCTTTCAAGAATTAAAAGACAATGTTGATACTGAGAGGGGGGGTGGATAAATATCAAGTACAATTTTAAAACTTTTTCAACTTATACTTAAACCATTCAATTATATCCAACGAGAAATGAACAATAGTATAAGAGTTACACCAATACACCACAATACACCATGCACAATATATGAGAAATAATCAATAGTTATTGTTTAAAGGAATTAATGACTTCCAAAGGTAGCTACAACATCCAAATATAAAGGGAGGGATAAACCTCCAAAAGGAAGATGCAATCCTCAAATATCAAGAGAGGGTTGACCTCTCCATCCTTGCCCCTTCCTTCCACCCAATAATATATGAGAGATAATAAAAATTTACATTAAATTATCACCATCAACCAACCATCACATAGAACCTGATAATGCTTCTTGAGACTTCTTCAACTTCTGCAATTATGCACTTCTTGGAATACTCTGATCCTATAGATATTATTACTCAATGTATTCTCTTAAATGCCTCTAAGTTTCACTCCTTGAATCCTCCCAGAAAAGGAGTTATAGAGAAAATGGTAGACCTTATTCAATTCTGGTTTATTCAGGAGAGATAAATTGTACAACATGCCCCGCGCTCAATTTTTAACATCATATTTTGAATTTTTTACACAGAAAAATACAGCCTGTACTCTTTCCAATGCAATTAGTCTCACTTCATTTGGATTCTCTATGAATTATTTATGATTTTTTTACCTGGAACACCTGTTTATGACTAGATTCAGGACTAGTCAAAAACCCTATCTTCCACAGAGTGTATCTCCAAAATTATATAGAATAAATATTTGAACTTTTTACCATAGGTACCTAGATATGTCTTCTTAATACCATACCAATTTCACCATCTAGATTGTTCTAGAAAACAATTTATAGCGAAAATGGTAAGATAACCTGTAAATAACATACCTTAGAACACATCACCAAAAGACTTCATCCTCCCTTGAAATAAAGCCTTCTTTACTTCTGATTTCCTCTGAAATTCGACTTATATCTCCTTGTTCATTAGAAAACTTGTGTGTGTTGAAAAATGAATGTTTAATGAGATGTATTTATACTCGTTATGTCACTTCCTTTTAACATTAGGGTCGACTTGGCACTTTCTTATTTTGTATTTATTTTCTTTAATTATATTCAGGGCCGACCTGTACTTACTTCTTCAATTCACTTTGTCATCTTAAAAAAATAATTTCTCCTCAACCATTAGGATCCACATGATGTGCCACCTACCATCGGAAACAAAATGTTGTATACTATCCATCCATGGGTGTTGTATATTCATGTGCAATGTCCTTCATGTCCAAATACCTTCATCAATATTGCGGTCCAAAACCAATGACTAGGGTTGACATCAATGAAAACAACCAATCTTCCAACAATCTCCCCCTTTTTCACTGATGGAAACACTCATTCTCCCCCTATCATCATGATCCCAGTTTATCTCCCCCTATTACATCAATGTCAAAGGGTGGGGTTGGTCCTCCTAAGTTCAATAGCATAAGCTGACCTTCTTCTTTGGGGCTGCTCCCCCTAAACATGTGGCACTCAATAATACTTCATCCTTATTTTTGGTCTCTGGGACTTTTTCTTCCTTTAAATCATTTTGTGTGGCTTTTGTCTTCTCTCTCTTCTTCATATATATGATGTATATGTTGTTTGGTCTTCTTGTTGTAGTTGCAACCAATCTTCCTGAGTTATTTTCTCTGATTTTACATTTTCGGGAGTCAAACATAAGAGTGTATCCTTGATCACATATTTTGCTGACACTGAGGAGATTATGCTTCATATATTCAACCAATAGGACTTTTCCTACTTTTACATTTTCACTTCCAATATTTACAGTTCCTTTTCCAAGTATTTTGGTGGATGAGTCATCTCCAAATGCAACATTTCCACCCTTTTTCTTCAAACTGAAAAAGTTTCTTTGATCTTCAGTCATATGAGATGATAACCCAATGTATATGAACCATTCATCTTATTCTTTGCATTCTTTAGGGACCAATGTTATTCGACAGTTTTGATTATGTGGAATTTCTTTCCTTTTCCATTTTGTAGTTGGTATACGGACATTTGGCATACGATTATCTTCCTTCATCTCTCTGTAATATCGTGCCTTTTGACCAAGATTATTACACTTGTAACATACAATATTTTGATCCATTAATGGGTCAAATGGATTATAATTTATGTTGATGGGTCTACAAACATTTCCATATATATTATTTTCACAATTGATGTATCTTGTGTAGTTATTCCTTTCATTGATTCTACAATTGATTGCCTTATGTCCAAAATTTCCACAAGTATAACAATGTCCAAGAAATAAATTTTGATACCTGGGCGTAAGTGATCTTCTTTGTGGTGTATTCCATCCAGGTTCACGGTTTATTATTTTGTATTTTCCTTCATAATTATTTATTTCATACCTGATGGGAGAGGATCCTCTTGATGTCTCATTCCTTCTGAATTCTAGTCTTCTATCTTGTTGTTCAACTTGCTATGGAGTGTTGGTTTCATCCTTTTCATCTTCCTTCTCTTGTTTTGTTGTCTTCAAAATGTCATTGTGTCCTAGTCATGTCTTGTCATTTGGAAATATTTGACTGCTAAGGATCTCATCTAATTTTTCCGTTCTTTTTTCGAACTTCTTCAAACTTTTCTATTGTTCTTGTGTGATCCAATTATGCTTTCAATTTCTCATAATCTTATAATTGTTTCTTCAATCTACCAATGGTCTTTTCAAGCCTATAATTCGCTTCTTCAAAAATACTCAATTCACCTTTTAGTATTATGTTTATGCTTCTAATCTTGTTATTTTCAGCTTCAACATGCTTACAATTTTCAATATTCTCATCTTCTTGTTCACTCTCTACGTTGTCTTTGCATCCCCAAAAGGAATCAAGGTTGGTTTCTTCATTTGAATCTTCTTCGAAAATTATTTCTTCTTCTTTAGAACTCGTGTGATCATCATCCCGGGTTTCTTGGGTTATGAAGAGGAATTATCCTCCATCGTTATCTTCTTCATCACTCTCATCTAAGGAGATGTCATCATCCTTGGAGTAGAAGATCTTTTTATTGTTGAGACTTCTATTTTTATAGTAGAAATTTTCAACAATATGTCCTATTCTACCATAGTTAAAGAAATTGAGAGGAGACTTACCTTTGTATCTTCCAGTTCCCTTCTGGAACCTTCTTACGTAATTTGTTATTTCTTCATCAAGGTCATTATCCTTGTCTTTTTTCTTCTTTATGGATTTAAAGGCTACTTCATTGTTTAGCTGGTCACTTTCTAAACCTATTCTCATTTCATATGCTATAAGAGACCCATGTAATTCATCCATTATCATTTTGGTCAAGTCCCTAGTTTCTTCAATGGAGAGGACCTTAGCATCATACTTCAAGAGAAGTGATCTCAACACTTTTTGTACAACCAATGATTCATTGAGATATTCACATAATACTCTGATAGCACTAACAACTTCATCAACTCTAAGAAAATATGTTGAAATATCTTCCTTTTCATCCATCTTCAAATTTTCAAATTCTTCTCTATGTCGTTGAAGCTTGACCTGCTTAAATTTTGGATCACCTTCATAGATACTCTTGAGTTTGTCCCATACCTCTTTAGAAGTGTTGTAACCCATCACTTTTCTAGCAATGGTTGGTGCCAATGCTCCTATAATAACATTTTTGTCTTTTGAATTACAACTCATAAGTTTCTTCTCATTTGGATCGGTTGGAGGATTATTTGGGATTACATAGCCCTTTACAACTGAGTAACAAATGTCTAATCCCAAAGATGTTAGGTAATTTTTCACTCTATCGCTCCTGTATGCATAATTTCTTCCATCAAATAGTTGAATACCATTTGAAATGTTCTCAGGGTCATCCATCTATGCTTAGGATTTTCCTTCCAGTGGTTAAACTGTTCTGAAGGAAACCTACTCTAAAACCAATTGTTGATACTGAGATGGTGGTGAATCAGTATCAAGTACAATTTAAAAACAAAATCAACTTATACTTAAACCATTCAATTATATCCAATGAGCAATGAAAAATAGTTTAATAGTTACACCAATACACCACAATACACCATGCACAATATATGAGAAATAATCAATAGTTATTGTTCAAGGGAAGTAATGACTTTCAAAGGTAGCTACAACTTCTGAATATAAAGGGAGGGATAAACCTCCAAAAGGAAGATACAATACTAAAATATCAATAGAGGGTTTACCTCTCCATCCTTTCCCCTTCCTTCCACCTAAGAATATATGAGAGATAATAAAACTTTACATTAAATTATCACCATCAACCAACCATCACATAGAACATGATAATGCTTCCTGAGATTTATTCAACTTTTGAAATTATTCACTTCTTGGAATATTGCGATCCTATAGATAATATTACTCAATGTGTTCTCTGAAACTCCTCCAAGTTTCACTTCTTGAATCCTCCCAGAAAAGGAGTAATAGAGAAAATGGCAGACCTTATTCAATTATGGTTTATTTAGGAGAGCGAACTTGTACAACATGCCCCGCATTCAATTGTTAACATCATATTATGAAATTTTTACACAGGATACTAAAACTCGTACTCTTTACAATTCATTTTGTCTCACTTCATTTGGATTCTCTATGAAGACGTTATGATTTTTTTACCCGAAACACCTGTTTATGACTAGCTTCAGGACTAGTCAAAAACCCTATCTTCCACAGAGTGTATCTCCAAACTTATAGAGAATGAAGAGATGAAGTTTTTACCACAGGTACCTATATATGTCTTCTCAATACCATACCAATTTCATCATCTGAATCATTCTAGAAAAACATTTATAGCGAAAATGGTAAGATGATTTGTAAATAACATGCCTTAGAGCACATCACCAAAAGACTTCATCGTCCCTTGAAATCCAGCCTTCTTTACTTCAGATTTCCTCTGAAAGTTTTCTTATATATCCTTGTTCATTGACAAACTTATGTGTGTTGAAAAATGAATGTTTAATGAGATGTATTTATACCCTTTATGTTACTTCCTTTTAACATTAGGGCCGACTTGACACTTTCTTATTTTGTAATTCTTTTCTTTAATTATCTTCAGGGCCGACCTATACTTCCTTATTCAATTCACTTTGTCATCTTCAAAAATTCATTTCTCCTCAACCATGAGGATCCAAATGATGTGCCACCTACCACCGAAAACAACATGATGTATACTATCCATCCATGGTTGTTGTATCTGCATGTGCATTGTCCTTCATGCCCAAATACCTTCATCAGTATTGTGGTCCAAAACCAATGACTAGGGTTGACATCAATGACAACAAACAATCTTCCAAAATACGCTATGTACACTACTCCTATATTGGCCCTACCTGAATTCACCAAGACATTTTTTCTGGAATCTGATGGATTAGGGAGAGGAATTGGGGTAGTCATCATGCAAGATGGATGACCTTTGGCTTTCACCAAAAAACATTTTCCAGACCGACATTTGGGGAAATCGATTTATGAAAAGAAATGTTGGTTATTTTTCATGAAGTGGATATTTGACGCCCTTATTTATTGGGAAAATGCTTCCAAATTAATATGGATCATCAAAGCCTCATGTACTTCCTGGAACAACGAATTTCATCCCCGAAGCAACAAAATTGGGTGACCAAACTATTTGGATATGATTATGATATTATTTATAAGAAGGGAAAATAAAATGCGGTGATTGATGCTCTTTCCAGGAAATATGAAGAATAAGGATCCCTCTTTTCCCTCTCATTCATATTCATCAATTGTCTTCAGGATATTAGACATGAATGGTTGTAAGATCCCAAAATTTCTGGCCTAATACAAAAACTTCAACAGGATCCCCAAGCTACTCTAAGATACTCTTGGCACAATGACGAGTTTCTCTATAAAGGTCACTTTGATTTAAGAAAAAAATCGACACTTAAATCCAAGGTGCTCTCTATCTTTCATGCTTCGCCTATAGTTGTCCATTCAGGTTTTACCAAATCTTATGAACGGTTCAAATGATCTTTCTTCTAGGATGGTATGAAATAGGACATCGAAACCTTTGTGGTAGATTATGATACCTGTCAACGCAATAAGGGTGATACTATCTGATGCAGACCCCCCTTCTCTCCTAAGGACTGCGTGACCTCTCGGTCTAGTATTGATCAAGAAACTGAGTCTGATTGACTCTTTGGCCCTCAAGAACCTCAAATCCACTTAACATGCCCTCTTTCCCTTAAAGCACAAGTTATATGGAACCCGCAACTTTCTTCGTAACGCATTTAATATTCAACGTGTTTAGATGCTAACTCTCCTGGTTAAACCCCTCCATTTATGTGACTAAAGATGTGACCATTCCCCTAATCGAAAGGTGCGTCATGACTTCGCGTATCAGGACATTTCTTGTGAGTCACTCTGATTCTCCTGACTTTCAAAATCCTAACAGGAGCTTAGCGCATGCTATCCCCTCTATTCTCCTTCACTGATGTGACCCTTTTCTATGACCATGGGCCAATAGTTCGAGCACTTCATGATTTCACCTTTCATGATTTTGCATCTCGCGAGTTCACACTTCATGAATCATCTCCCTAGATGCTCAACGGTCCAGATCTCTTCTCGAACCAATGACTCAGATCAAATCTTTGCAGTTATGGGTTTTGCGAGTTCCCAGAACTCTTATCTCTGATTTCCCGAGTTGCGAAGTCCCAACAAAACCAAATCTACGGTTCAAATTCCTCCTTCGATCAACGACTGTGATCTTTTCATGATTTCACGATTCATGACTTTGGAGTCTCCTTGTGTCCATTCTCTTGATAGCCGAAATTGCGATGGTGCTAGATCAACAGTCTAGATATACCCTTTGATCAACGGCTTAGATCATGTCTCGATTTCACATTTCGCGAGTTCTCGCAACTCAATCTTTGACTCCTTAGAGTCACGAGTGAGCGAAATGATGATCTCTCTCCATGTGTCCTCCTTGACAATGGACAGTCTCAATGATTTCAGAATGATCAACGACTATGGTATTTTCACGAGTTAACACTTCGCGAATCTTCAAAACTTTGCTCTTTGACCTTTCCACTCAACGAGTCAGTGAAATCATGATCTCTCGCAACGTGTCCTGTCATGATGGACGATTCCGATGACTTTGGAATTTCATGACCTTGTTCCTCCTGTGTACGTTCAAAGCTTTAATGTTAGTGAAATTTATCTTGAACAGATGGCTACGATACGTTTGCACTCATATCGAACGGTTGAGATATTTCCTCCTCTATACTTTCTCCTCATTGTCTGGACGCTGATTAGATGGTCCAGATCTTCCCTCCGAGCTAAAGTTTTCTTCAAACTTAGAATATTTTCGAAAGGATTTGACCTTTATCCTTCCTGCGAGTCCATTTCTTAGATCTTGTTCACGCTTCTTGGAAAGTGCTACCCCTTCTGAGATTGATCTCTCCAAAGATTTTGATCTCCCAAGAAATTCTTTCTTTTTTGGGAAATTCATCAACTCAGATCCAAATATTCTTGAAAATAATCATTTCTCGCCTTCCTGGTGTTCTTCCACTCTTGTCCTTCGACTTCTTTATAGATTCGCTTCAACTCTTCATCAAATTCTGGGTCTTTGCACTCTTTTCAATAGATCTTTACACAAGATTCAAGTTCTTGCGACAAATGTACACTCCTTGCAGTAGTCGCTTTACACTTTCTGCAAAGAAAGTCTTACATTATTTCTTTTGAGCTTTACGAGTCAAAACAGACCTTGTCAACGCACTCCTTGCAGACTGTGTGCACACCTTGCACTGGCTCATGAATAAAAGAGATTTAAATTCTTATGCAAGAATTTCAAAGCTACATACACTTGTAGCAAGATTCATTCATTCTTGAAAATATTAAGACAACAACAAATAAATTGCAAACACTATTCACACCATACATTGGGTCAATGTTTCTTTGTTATCTTCATTCAAAATCAAGAAAATGGTTACAACTAAAATCAAAGCAATAACTACTACTCTGATATTCCTACTTGCTCATAATTCCCATAACCCCTCTTTTGGGCATACAAAATCTCTCTTTATACAAATGAAACAAACTAATTTCTATCTAATTGTGGTTACATTAAGACTAGGGTTATGATCCCAAGTCACGCGTGCTCATTTTGTCTCCATGTGTGTGATCTTTACTCTTTTGTTTTCTATCGCTTCAAACGATTTGTAGTACTGGCTAACGTTCAAGACTCTGGATTGTGTCTCGAGCATTGAGTTGTCCTGCCACGTGTACTTGTTGACGATGCTCCTGCATCATACTCCCCCTGGACAAAAATTCATGGACTCCTATCCATGAGCTCCTGTACCGAATTTCCATGCTTTTGGATATCATATTCACTTTCCCAACTGGCATCTTCTATTGGGTGTCCCTTCCACTTGACCATATATTCAAAATAGGTCCTCCTATTGGTCTTTTTACTAATCCTTTTATCAATGATCTTTTCCATCTGTGGTTTTTCTGCTATAGGCATTTTTTTCTCCCATTGAATCTTCCCTTGATCTGCTCATCCCTCTGTGTCATCCTTCCTGTAAGGATACAATTCTGAGACATTGAATATGGGCAATATCTCCACATCATCTAGCAGCTCAATCTCATAGGCGTTGGCATCAAACTTCCTTAAGATCTTACATGGTCCTATCTTCTTCATCTTTATCTTGTTATATGTTCCCCTAGGAAACCTTTCCTTCCTGAGATGTGCTAGAACCTGATATCCTATTTCAAATTGGAGTTCTTTGTGACATTGATCAGCTCTACATTTGTACTCTTGGCTAGAATTCTGCAACTTCCCCCTGATCTGGCTATGGAGCTTCTTCATTTCTACAGAGAAATCTTCTGGTCCAACGCTTCTGATCTCACGTTGTTCCAATTATCTCAACTCAGATACTCCCCTGGGTTGCATTCCATACAATATTTGGAACAGGCTCTTCTCAGTGCTCCTGTTTGGTGAGTCGTTGTATGCAAAGTATGCTTGTGGCAAAATTTGATCCCATTGACTATGGTGCTCAGTAACCAGACTCCTCAATAAGTTTCCCAAACTTATGTTTACCACCTCAGTCTACCCATCTGTTTGAGGATAATAAGATGAGATGAAGGAAAAATATGTCCCCAACATCTTCCACAATGTTCTCCAAAAATGACCAACAAATTTTGTGTCTTTTTCCGAGACAATGCTTCAGGGTAGGCCGTGAAGTCTCGCAACTTCCTTGAAAAAAAGGTTTGCAACATTTTTTGCATCACTAGTCTTCTGACATGGGATAAAGTGTGCCATCTTGGAAAATCTATCCACCACCACAAATATGGCATCGCATCCTCTTTGTGTTCTTGGAAGTCCCAACACAAAATCCATTCTTATTGCATTCCAAGGCCTCTCTAGTATGGGAAATGGTTGATACAATCCAGTGTTCTGTCTTTTACCTTTTTCATGTTGGCAGATTCTGCATCTGTTCACGAATTGTATTACATCTATTCTCATGCCTGGACAATAGTATGAACTTCTCAACTGTGAAAATTTATTGTCATGGCCGAAATGTCCAACCAATCCTCCACTATGTTTTTCCTTCAAAAGGTTATCCCTCATTGAACATTTTGGTATGCACAATTGATTGCCCTTGAACAAAAATACCTCTTGAATCATATACTCTGTCCATTGGCTCCTATCCCTCAGCACATGATTCATGCATTGTTCGTATGCTTCCTTGAAGTCTGGATCATCACTGTACATTTCCTTAAGGTGTTCAAACCTTAAGGTCTTTAACTAAAATTCCTACAGAGTCAAACATCTCCTAGTCAATGCATCAACAACTTTGTTAGCATTCCCAACAATATGTTTTATGACAAAAGTAAAATTTTACATATACCTAGTCCAATTCGCATGCCTTTGATTCAATTTTTCCTGTCTGGTTATGAATTGTAAAGCTTGGTTATCGCTATACAAGACAAATTCTTGTGGGACAAGGTAACTTCTCCATTTCTTCAGGGCTTGGATTATGGCATAAAAATCCTTGTCATAGGTGGAGTATTTTCTCTTAGTCTCATTTAGCTTCTCGTTGAAGTAAGAAACATGTCTATTGTCCTAGCTCAAAACACCTCCAATTGCAATGGCACTTGAATCACACCTTACCTGAAACATCTTCTCAAAATTTGGAAAGACCAGAATTGATCGCTCCATTACTTTCTCCTTCATTGTATTTAAGCTCTTCTAGGCCTCTTCTATCCATTTAAAAGACTTGTGACTCTTCTTCACTGTATCCATCATTGGTGCACAAATTCCACTGAAATATATGATGAACTTCCTATAGAAACTCATTAATCCATGGAATCTTTTTACCTCAAACATGCTCCTCGGTGACAACCATTCTTTGATTGCTTTCACCTTCTCTGGATCCATCTTCAGTTCATTTGAAGAGATCACAAAACCCAAGTAAATGAGCTATGTCTTCATAAAAGAGGACTTCTTCAGGTTTATCAACAACTTCTTATGTTGTAGTCTCATCATCACTAATGTCAGATGCCTCAAATGCTCCTCTTTAGTCTTGCTAAAGATCAATATATCATCTAGATACACAACCACAAACTTGCCAATGAAATCTTTTAGTATTTCATTCGTCAACCTCATAAAAGTACTCAGGGCATTGGTTAAGCCAAATGTCATAACAAGCCACTCATAAAAACCTTCATTTTTCTTAAAGGTTATCTTCCACTCATCACCTTCCCTCATTCTGATTTGGTGATATCCACTTTTCAAATCTATCTTAGAAAAGAAGTTTTCTCCACTTAAACAGTCCATCAAATCATCTATTCTTGGAAAAGGGAATCTATACTTGATAGTGATATTATTGATGGATCTCGAGTCTATACACATTATCCATCCTCCATATTTCTTTGGAATCAACACAATTGGCACTGCGCATGGACTCAATCTCTCTCTAACCAAAACCTTGTCTAACAATTCCTGGACTTGGTTCTTTACCTCCTCATTCTCTCGAGGCGTCAGTCTGTAAGCTTCCTTGTTTGGCAGACTTTCTCCTGGTATAAAATCAATATGATGAATGATACTTCTGATGGGTGGAAATGAGTTAGGCAGTTCATCTTCCACTATGTCAATAAAATTATCCAATAATTCCTAAACTTCTTCAGGAAAATCATCCATTGAAGTACTTGTAAGGATAACTTTGGGTTTCCTCACCATAGCAAACTGCATCTCCTATTCGTTTTTTACTTCTTTCAGTAGTTCCTTCCCACTCATGAGGAGTATGCTTGTGTTGGCTTCCTATTTCAATTTCTTCTCCTTTATTGGCAGCAACATGTGTGTTCTACCATTCTTCTCCAAAGTGTATGTATTCTTTCTCCCATCATGGATGAAATTCCTATCAAACTACCATGGTATTCCCAACAAAATATGGCATACATCCATGGGAATTACATCACACACAATTTCATCTCTATATCCTCCTATCTTAAATTCAACCAAGCATTGTTTAGTAACCATTACCTGGTGTCCTTTCTGCAACCATGAGACTTTATATGGCTCTAGTTGTGCAATTGTCTCCACCATCTCTTTGGATACTAAGTTATCAGTGCTCCCATTGTCAATTATCACCTTGCATAGTCTGTATTTAGTCTTGCAAGCTGTCCTGAATAGACTATTCCTCTGTACCGTATTTTTAACTTCTGCCTCTATTTTTAAGAGAACCATTCTCATCATCAGGGATGTTCCATCCTCTTCTCCCTCTGCTTCAACAATCTCTCTTTGTGCTTCTGAAATGTGAACTTCTCCTCCTTCTTTCTTTTTCTCAGGGCATTCCCAAGACATGTGCCCTGTATTTCCACAGGCGTAACATATTATTCCTCCTCTACCTCTTCCTCTAGAAGAGTTTATTACACCACCCTGTATTCCTCGAGAACTTCTTCCTCTTTCTGAGTGACTGTGTGGAGTTTTGGCCTCATATTTGGAATTATGTACCTTGTCATGGGAAAATCCCTTGCCTTTTTTCGGGGCTGATATTTTACCTCTACCTCATTGGCCTTGTTTTCTGGCCAACTTCTCTTCTACCTTCAGCACAAACAAATAAGCATCCTCCACTATCCTTACTGACATCATGTTGAGCTCATCCTACATTTCGTACCTTAGGCCATTCATATACATGGAAACTTTTTATTCGTCCCACTCTCTTTGTCCAACTCTAATGTTCAACTTGTAGAAATCCTCCATGTATTCTTTGAATGTCATACCCTTCTATCTTAGGTTCTGCAGCTTCCTGAATAGATTGATCTGATAATGTTTGGGAATTAATTTAGCCTTCATCTTGGCTATCATTATATCCCAATTCTTTATTTTTTGTTTGCCTCTACTTCTCCTCTCAGCCTGTAGTTCATCCCACCACAGTGTTGGGTGTCCTTTAATCCTGGTGACAACATGTCTCACCCTTTTCCCCCCATCAAAATATTCATAATTGAAATATTTGTCCATGGACCTTATCCAATCCAACAGTTCTTCAACACCCAAATTTCCTTCATACATTGGGACCTCTATCTTGGCTCTAGCTCCCAATCTAACAACTTCTCTTAGAAATGGTTCTTCGACAACGTGTTCCCCTGCAACTTCTTCATCTTCTACATCTTCTTTCTCTACATTGTTGATGTCTCCAGCATCAGGTGCTCTTCTATACGGTACTTCCATCGCTTCTAACCTTGCACGAAGTTCACGCATATCTCTTTCTATAATGCGATTGGCTAAAGGTGGCTCCCCTCATCTCCTTGGCAGCATTGTGTTGACTATATCTTACACACAGAGTAAAACTTCAAGTTTTTTTTCTCCTTCACCTGAAATCTATAGACGAAAATCAGCTCTGATACCACTTCATGCAAACCCCCCTTCTCTCCTAAGGATTGCATGACCTCCCAGTCTAGGATCGATCAAGAAACTAATTTTGATTGACTCTTTAGCTCTCAAGAACCTAAAATCCACTTAACATGCCCTCTTTCCCTTAAATAATTGGTTATATGGAACCCACAGATTTCTTCTTAATGCCTTTAAGCTTCAGCATGTTTAGACGCTGACTCTCCTGGTTAAATCCCTCCCTTTATTTGATTAAGGTTGTGACCAGTCGCCTAATCGAAAGGTGCATCGTGACTTCGCGTATCGAGCCTTTTCATGTGAGTCACTCTGACTCTCCCAAATTTTGAAATCCCAACAGGAGCCTAACGCATGCTAGCCCCTCTATTCCCCTTCACCGATGTGACCATTTTCTATGATTGTGGGCCAATCTTTTGAGCACTTCACAATTTTGCGTCTCGTGAGTTCACACTTCATGAATCGTCTCCCTAGACGCTCAACAATCCAGATCTCTTCTCGAACCAATGAATCAGATCAAATCTTCATAGTTTTGGGTTTCGCGAGTTCTCAGAACTCTTACCTCTAATTTCCCAAATTGCGAAGTCCCCACAAAACCAGATCTACAGTTCAAATCCCTCCTTCTATCAACGGCTATGATCTTTTCACGATTTTTCGATTCGTGACTTTGGAGTCTATTTGCCTCCGTTCTCCCGATAATCTAAATTGTGATGGCACTATATCAACGGTCCAGATCTCCCCTTTGATCAACGACTCATATCATGTCGTGATTTTGCGTTTCGTGAGTTCTTGAGACTCAACCTTTTAGTCCTTTGATTCATGAGTCAGTGAAATGCTAATCTCTCACCATGTATCCTCCTTGACAACGGACGATCTCAATGATTTCAGAACAATCAACAACTTTGATATTTTTGCGAGTTCGCACTTGGAGAATCTTCACAACTCTTCTCTTTGACCTTTCTACTCAGTGAGTCAGTGAAATGTTGATCTCTTGCCATGTGTCCTGTCATGATGGATGGTTCCGATGATTTCAGAATTTAGTGACCTTGTTCCTCCTGTGTAAGTTCAAAGCTTTAATGTTAGTGCACTTTACCTTGATCAGACGACAATGATCTGTTTTCAATCAGATCGAACGGTTGATATATTTCCTCCTTTGTACTTGCTCCTCATTGTCTGGACACTAATCGAATGGTCCAGATCTTCCCTCTAAACTAAAGATTTCTTCAGACTTAGAAATTTTTTGAAAGGATTTAAAGGCTTTGACCTATATCCTTCCTGTGAGTCCATTTCTTGGATCTCATTCGTGCTTCTTGGAAAGTGCTACTCCTCCTTAGCTTGATCTCTCCAAAGATTTCGATCTCCCAAGAACTTCTTTCTTTTCTGGGAAATTCGTCAAATCAGATCCAAAGATTCTTGAAAAGAATCCTTTCTCTCCTTCCTGGCATTCTTCCACTCTCATCCTTCGACTTCTTTATGGATTCCCTTCAACTCTTTGTCGAATTCTAGGTCTGTGCACTCTTTGCAACAGATCTTTACACAAGATTTGAGTTCTTGCGATGACTGTGCACTCCTTGCGGCAGTCGCTTTACACTTCCTACAAAGAAAGTCTTACACTATTTCTTCTGATCTTTATGAGTTGAAACAGACCCTGTCAATGCACTCCTTGTAGACTGTGTGCACACCTTGCACCGGCTCACGAAGAAAAGTGATTTAAACTCTTATGAAAGCATTTGCAAGCTACATACACTCATAGAAAGATTCATTCATTATTTAAAATATAAAGACAACAACAGAGAAATTGTAAACACTATTCACACCATACATTGGGTCAATGTTTCTCTGTTATCTTCATTCAAAATCAAGAAAATGGTTATAGCTAAAATCAAAGAAACAACTACTACTCTGAGATTCCTACTTGCTCATAATTCTTGTAACCCCTCTTTTGGGTGTACAAAATCTCTCTTTATACAAAAGAAACAATTTAACTTCTATCTAATTGCAGTTACATTGAGACTAGGGTTAATCTCCCAAGTCACGCGTGCTCATTTTGTCTCCACGCATGTGAACTTTCCTCTTTTTTTTCTATCGCTTCAAAAGATTTGCAGTACTGGCTAGCATTCAAGACTTCGGATTGGATCTTGGGCACTGAGTTGTCCTGCCACATGTACTTGCTAAAAATTCTCCTGCATCACTATCAAACCTCCTAGTACACTCCATCCACTTCTTCTTCCACCTACTATTTGGATGAATATTTCTATGGATTTCATCATTGGATTACCCAAATCAGGAAATAAGTCAATCATCATGGTGGTAGTGTATTGTATTTCCAAATATTCTCATTTCTATGCCCTTCAACACCCATTCACAGTATCCATAGTGGCTCAATGTTTTTTGGATAATATATTCAAACTCCATGGAATGCCTCATTCTATTGTTTTTTACCGTGCTCCCACTTTTACCAACAATTTCTGGCAAGAATTATTCAGGCTCCAGGGAAATCGATTGCATCTCAGCACAACTTATCATCCCTGGATTGATGGACAAACAAAAGTGTTCAACAAGTGTTTGGAAATGTATTTAAGGTGTTTTGTATCTGACAAAAAACATCAGTGGGTTCAATGGTTACCCCTAGTTGAACTATGGTACAACACCTCTTATCGTACTACCACTTGCATGACTCCTTTTGAAGTGGTCTACAAATAGAAGCCACCATCAGTTCTCTCATACATATGGGTGTCTCCAAGGCTCAGGATCTTGACCAAAATCTTACCATATGCATGACCATTCTCTGTACTCTCAAATAAAATTTTGTAATGGATCAAAACTGCATGAAGCAATAGGCAGATCAGGGTCATTCTAAACGTCAATTTAGTGAAGGGGATTAGGTGTTTCTTTGTCTCCAACCATACAATAAGACTTCAAAAAAATACCAACAGTGTTAGAAACATGCACCAAAATTTTATGGTCCTTATTCTATTCTCAAACATGTGGAGCCAATGTCCTATCAGTTAGATTTTCCTAGAAACTCAAAGATACATCATATTTTTCATGTCTCATGCTTGAAGAAAGTGATTGTAATCAAATGCCACACCCATACCATCCTACCAGATTTATATTGATCCAGGTGGATCATCTCAAAATTCGATAGAGTTTAAGTATTCAAAATGAAAAGTAAAGCTTACAAAGTGGAAGAGCTCGTCAACATCTTTCCGGTGATGTTCGTTTCATGAAAAGAAGCCTCCAGATGACAAAGATATAAGCAATGGAAGTTACATCAAAGACGGTTAGAAATGGGTTTAAAATGGTCAAAAAATGGTTTAAAATGGGTTAAATATGGTTAGAAAAAAAAGGGGTGGTCAAGGGCCTAGCCCTTGACCTTGCCAACACCAAGGCATCCCCTTGGTATTTAAATATATCAAAACCATATGTAAAAACCCAAAACATAATATCAAAAAACAAATGTCATACTATAGCAAAGTGCACCATATAATATATAGGTATTAAAAATCGCGCCAACTATAGTATTAAAACCATGCTATAAACCATATGTTAAATAAACATATGATATACCAAATCACCACCACATACATACCATATGTTAAAAAAAATATATACCAAATCGCGCCAAGGAGGGGAAGCCCACGGGTTTGACCCCAGGACTTCTGCCCCACCCTAACCACTATAACAACCACAGCTACCAACACGCCACCACTATGAGACGTGGCAATGGGTGGCGCTAAAAACTTAAAAGGTGTAGACATGAGCGGGAATTGGGTGGGCGCATGGCCCATGGCCCACGCCCCTTTTTGGGTTTTGATTTTATTATTTAAATGAGGCATGTGCACGGATCTCGAGAAGGACTTTTGATGCAGGCAAAGACAGGCATGTAGATCGAGGTGATGCTGCACAGTGACAGAAGTGAATTTGCATGTAGACCGAGGTGTTTTTTTCACGCAGTTCAAGGTGGTTCAGAATTGGCATGCATCCTGAGGCCATACAGACTGTACAATTAGGGGCAGATTTGGGAATTGTGCCAAAAAGGGCATTTGCAGTCCAGTTTCTGAAATATATCGAGTTTATACTCAAAAGTCTCGGTTTTTCGCAAGAATTCTAGATCCAGCTTCAGTTTTTGCATTCAGACATCCAGACCGAAAAGTGCTCACAGAACCTTCTAGATACACAGAAAGGTATCCATGTTTATACTTAAAAGTCTCATAATTTCATCTTGCAGTTGTTGTTGAAGTCTGTTACTGTATATGACAAACATAAATCAGAAGTCACTTTGTAAGCATTTGAATACTTAATCTATCGGCCTTCCCATTTGGAAAGTGGCCCGGAGATGTAGCCAGGAAGTCTGGTGAACTCCATTACCAATTCTTGTTCATATATAGTTTGCTTACAAGTTTATGTGCTTGATGA
This sequence comes from Picea glauca, assembly GCA_000966675.3. Lineage (NCBI taxonomy): Eukaryota > Viridiplantae > Streptophyta > Pinopsida > Pinales > Pinaceae > Picea > Picea glauca. The sequence continues at coordinate 70,346 of JZKD02S1792279.1, read as the reverse complement.
ATGTTCTTTAATTTTTCATTCATAAAGATGGTTAACAATTAAAAAAATTCACATGCAAGTAATGGTTAAAGACCAGGTTAAATTTTAACAGTGTCAGAAACATGCACCAAAATTTTATGGTCCTTATTCTATTCTCAAATGCGTGGAGCGGTTGTCCTATCAGTTAGATTTTCCTAGTCACTCCAAGATACATTCTATTTTTCATGTCTCATGCTTGAAGAAAGTGATTGTAATCAAATGCCACACCCATACCATCCTACCAGATTTAGATGAAGAATGTTCTATTTGGCTACAAACACAAACCATCTGGGACTAGTGAGAGCATCACCTCCATCAACATACCATCAAGGAAGTTTTTGTTCACTGTAAGGATACTCCACCAGAATATTTTGTTAGAAAAACAGGATCACAGATCAACAAAATAAAACACAAAAGATATACAATACAATAGAGACACAAATATACGTCATTCACCGAGTGTGGGCTACATCCACCAAAGACATTTCCAGGTCCTTCCTTTATTATTATCCATCAAATGAAGGGATACAACCTACAACACACCCACTGTAACTTCCTCTTCTTTCTCTCACAGTCTCCTAACTCAGAATACAATATTCACAATGATGCATAGCCACAATACATTTCCCTCATAAAAGAGGGTTTCCTTCTAGGGAAACAAACCCTAATATAACTATTATCGTCAGACCTGTGACCTTATAATGAATGGTCCAAATTTACAATGAAGTTACAATATACATTTACAAGGTAATTTTTCCTTCGGGGGCTTCGCCCCCGACCCATCGCCAGGGGCTCGCTTTCCCCCGGACCCCGTAGGAGGGGTAACCCCCCCGCTACACTCCCCTACATGGAGTGTACATTATTATAGGGTGTAAAGTCTTCATGGGGTATGAACATGACTGAAAACAAAGACCTATGAATCAAGAAGATAATCAACCTCCACAACCAACAAACTCCCACTTGGATATCAATATCAACAAGTCCACCATTTTTGTATCTGTTGGACTATGGTCCTTCTTAGATCTGGAAAATTTCGCATCTTCACCTTCATGCTTGAAGACCAACTTAAACTGAGTAGGAACTCATTTTCTCCATGGTTACTCCCATTGTTAACATGTCTACAGAATTCTTGCTAGTGTGTATCGTTTCCAATTTCAAATGTCCATCTTCCAAGATAGATCGTATGAAATGATACCTGAGGTGTATATGCTTCGTCTTCGAATGGAAGGTTGAGGTCTTTACAAGATGAATGCCACCCTCACTATCACAATAAAACCTATGATTCTTCTACTTCTTTCCCAATTTCTCCATAAACCTTTGTAACCAAATCATTTCTTTACTAGCCTCTGTAGCAGCAACATACTTAGATTTTCTTGTTGAAAGTGAAATAACCTTTTCCAATTTCAAAATCCAACTTATTGTTATTCCACCTATAGTAAAAAAAAACCTTGTGGTGCTCCTCCTGCTATCTTTATCACCTGCCATATCTGAATCAACATATCGTTGTAGAACAGTGTCTGAACCTTCAAAACATAATTCATGAGTAGAAATACCTCTCAAATACCTGAGAATCCACTTTACTTCCTCCCAATGTTCTTTACCTAGATTGTTCATATACTTTCTCACAAATCCCACTGCATATGCAATATATGGTCTTTTGCAAACCATCGCATACATCAAGTTGCCAACTATTGATGAATAAGGGATCATGGACATGTATTCTATCTCCTCCTGTGTCTTGGGACACATTTTCTTAGTTAATTTGCAATGGTTGTACAAAGGTGTACTAACTAGTTTTTCATTCTGCATTCTAAACCTCTACAACATCTTCTCTATGTACTCACCCTGAGACAATGCCAATTTGCGATTTTTCCTGTCTCTTGTTATCTTCATACCAAGGATTTTCTTTGCAACACCCAAATCCTTCATTTCAAATTAATTAGATAATTTCTTCTTGAGCACATTTGTATCCTACATATTAGACCGTGCAACAAGCATGGCATCTATATACAATATAAAGATAATATAGCTTCCATTTTCTATCCTTTTAAAATAAACACATTGATCATAATGGCATATACTATAACCTTGTCCTTTCATAAACCCGTCAAACTTCAAATACTGCTTCCTTGGAGCTTTCTTTAGGACATACAAACTCTTCTTCAACCTACATACCAAATCTTCCTTTCCTTTGACCTAATACCCATGTGGTTGCTGCATATAAATATCTTCCTCCAAATCCCCATGGATAATTTTTTTTTTTACATGTAACTGTTCAAGATGCAAATCTTATAATGCAACAAGACTTAAAATAGTCCTAATTGAAGTCATTTTAACAACAGGAGAAAATATTTCATCAAAATCTATACCTTTCTTTTGTGAAAACCCCTTTACAACAAGTTTATCCTTGTGTTATAACCCTAATTTGCACCAGACATGCTTACCTGGCATCAGGCCATCTCAGATTCCTTCTTTGCCAAAACACTGTTGAACACCTCTTCTTAAAAACCCCTTTTATAAATACCCATGCACCTTGCTCCATTACTACACGCATGTACACGCTAGCTGACCCAAGACAGCCCGCATGTACCTACAAAAGCATGCAAAAAGGAAAGTTGTTGATGGAACACACAGCTTTGGGTAAGTTAACTAAACCTTTCGGCCATGCATGGATGGTCACTCGACCAAATACCTAGCTTCTTCTAGCCTATAAAAGAAGGTTTAGAGGTCCCATTTGAAAGGAGGAGAATCATAATAAAGAAACTATACCCGATTGAGCATTCCCTTTGTCCCAACCTTTAGCCATCATTGTGCAAAGAGAAGTATAGAGAAAATCATTTGGAAGGCAGTGGAAGAAGATCTCAGGACCAGGATCGAGGAGCAGTAGCTGACTTTATCATTGTAAGGAATCATTGTGAAGTTAATAAAAGAATTGTTTTTCCCGTCCCACCATATGAGATTGTCATTATTGGAATATTGATTGTATGATCGATTAAATCTCTAACCCGTTAGTTCATAGATCAAATGCATGTGGAGTTCTTTGTTTGTCTTTAGTGAATGAAGGTCAACATTGGGAGGAGAGTTACAGTCAAAGAATGACCAAGTGCGAAAAGGGATCAACATCAAACACGAAAAATAAGGTACGTCAACTTAATTTTTTGAGCCTTGTATTTACATATGAGTAATGGGGTTTAGGCATGGGATGATGGTAAAAAGTAAGAATCTTTAGGTCATTTCTACATGCATGATAAAACCCTTAGTGCTAGTTCGTAGGAGGGATTTCCACACACAACAAAATTGGTGACCATACTGGGGATCTATAGGGTTTCTGGGAATATTTTTCTTGGGTATTTTTAAAAACTGGTTTCATTCCTTGTTTTTAAAGTTTCTGCAAAAGTCTAAGCTAACAGAGATTCTGGTCTTCCATACCAGTTATCTCTGTTTCTTTGCTTGAATGCATCTTTTTTTTTTCAAGACCCATAGAGGTACATGCGGCCTGTATGTACCTCTATGGGTCTGTGTACCCATGCCCTACCCTCACACAGCCCGCGTGTACACACTAGCTGAGGAAGTGTCAGTCGCGTGTATGATTTCAGAAAATTTCTTTTAGAGAGGCAGTCATCCTCTCCCATGTCAAAAGTAATCCTTCTTAGGGGTTTTCTGTAACTCATTCTAGTCTATGTTTTTGCATATTTGTAGTTTAGGTTTCACCTCAGATTGGTTTTGTTCTATGAAATTTTCCTTCAATTGTTTTCTTTTTCTGTCAAAGTAAGTTTATAAGTCTTCAAGAAATTCTGGTTCTCAATACCAGTAGTCTCTGCCAGTTCTTGATTTCTTGTCTTTTCATTTTTGAAGAGTTGTAGAGGTACATGTGTCCTGCATATGGTATGAATGCATGTGTAGGTGTTGTGACCTTACACAACTCGCGTGCAAACGTTGGTTGTTGAACTGTCAGTAGCGTACCTGTTGAGAAAATTTTTGTTTAAGGAGAGGCAGTCATCCTTTTCCTTGTCAAGAGTTATATCTCTTAGGTTTCTTGGTCTTTGTCATCGAAGCTTAGCCTAGGTTTGGACTCTATTATAGCTTTCTTTTTCATTTAGAACATTTCTTGTGTTTCCTAGCTTTTTTAACTTATTTTTAGCTTGAAATTTTAAGAAAAATGAGTTGCATCGTGCATTCATCAGTTTCTTTTAGAATATTTTTTTATTTCTTCTTTGATTGGAAGAAAATATAAAATAAAAAACTTAGTTTGTTAGATCTCTTTCTTTCCTCACATTTTCTTTGCATTGTTATTTTAAAAAGAAAAAGAAATTAGCATAGCATTGTGTTTTCTTCTAATTTTAAAAGCATTTCAAAAGGAAAAAAAAAGAAATATAATCATTCTTTGCCAGTGTTCATATAAGTTTCATCATTTTTCGCAAGACTCTTAACACCATCAGTTGCACTACCATAACCTTTGACTAAAGACAAGCCATAAAAATTAACGCGAAATCTAAAATTCATTAGACTTTTTATGTTTGTAGGGTCAACCACCTAGTTTAGGGTTAGGGCCTTGAATTAGGTTGGAGAGGAAACTCTTCAAGGCCATTAAATAAAAAATTGGAGTCTGAGTTAGGGAGTGTGAAAGTCCAGTATCGTGAAAGTTATCCGAGACTCCCCTCTAATACATGGGCTAAACACGAGGTCGCGTGAGGAAAGGTAGCAGAGATAACCCCTCCAAAGTTGGACCAATAGTAGTGGAGAACACATATAGAGGGCTTGTCCTGGGATTCCGTCGATTGTATTTTCCACGGAGCTTCGTGGGTCTTGATTACATTCGAGGTCCTTATTTGTCTTCCATACCACTTGCCTTTGATACCCTTGACAGGTTTCAGGCTCGATACCCTGCTCATTGTGGTCTACCTGACTTTCAACTGTACCCGTCTGGTGACTGTTCGCGCGTTGGCAACCTAGTTGCCTATATTTTTAGGGACTTACACAGGTGACCGCAGTACCTAGGGTATACATCAAGCCATGATTTGCAGAGTATACCCAGAGGGTGCTTCCGTATTCGAGTTTCACTTGCACTGGTAAGTTTCTCTAGTGTTGGTTGGTGTAACTGTTCTTCCAACTAGTTAGTCATTTGCTTGATTTGGCTTTAAGAACTTTTAGTGTGTGATCTATGCTCCCAAGTTTTCCATAGTGAGTTAGTCAATTGTGGATTTGGTTCTCTGACCTAGGGTGGTAGACTTCCCACTCCGCCGGTTGAGAGGACTTTTCAGTCTTTTTCTTAGAAACGTGGAGCCACCTCTTTAGAGGCGTTGTTTTGATAACACTGGTTCTTCAGAGTCAGTGTGTGAGACTTTTACAGACTTGAACGATCCCACAAAGGGAGAACCTATGAATAAGATATTCATGGATAAAGTTCTCGGTGATACCAACCAAGGAGCCCCTTCACAAGGGGATTCTTATGCTTTTCCCTTCTTCAAAAACGTTGGTGTCCCTTTGATGGCCACTTTGTACATTACTGGGTTGAATGTGGGACTACCGGTTTGGTTGGGTACCATTCCAAATATCCCGAATGCTCTTGGCGCTTCTCAGTTAAGAAAATTAAGTCATGGGAACCCTGTTGATGTTTCTTCTTCAACAAAGTCTTCTCCTCCTCCTTCTCCCTCCTATGGTGAAAGTACAGTTACTAGCAACTGAAAGTCTAAACGAAATAGAAAGAGGAAGAATAGGAAGAAGAAATTACTAACCTCTATGAGTCATGTTGGAGATAGGTTGACAACCTATGCAAGTCATGTTGAAGACCAACACCCAGCCTTTGCAAGTTATGTTTGGATCACACACTCACCCTCTGCAAGTCATGCTGGGGGAAAGAGTCCAGTCAATGCTAGTCATACTGGTAATAGGTCTGTAGCTTCTGCAAGTCAAGTTATCGACCCATCACCAGCCTTTGCAAGTGATGTTGGAGATGTGCAACCAACCACTGCTAGTAATGTTGGGGGCATCGATTCTGTTGAGAAACCTATATGGATAGGACATAATCCTAAGTTCCCTTATAATCTTTGCAAGGGAGATCACCTTACTCATATGTGCCCTGACATTCCAAAGGTACACAGATTGTGGTCCCTGTCTGCAAGATCTTATGATTCTGAGTCTTCTCAGGTTTTCTCTCAGCCTATTCAACCATTGGTTGAGAAAGTGATCATGTCGATGCAGTCATCTACTGATCCCATTCCTCTTTTGAGGGGTGAGGTTCCTTTAGACCTTGTAGTCTCTCAGTCTATTCAACCATTGGTTGAGAAAGTGATCACGCCGATGCAGTCATCGACTGATCCCACTCCTCTTTTGATGGGTGACGTGCCTTTAGACGATGTAGTCTCTCAGTCTATTCAGCCATTGGCTAAGAAAGTGGTCATGCCGATGTAGTTGTCGACTGATCCCACTCCTCTTTCGGGGGGTGAGGTGCCTTTATACCATGTAGTCTTGTAGCCTATTCATCCATTGGTTGTGAAAGTGATCAAGCCGATGCAATCATCGGATGATCCCACTCGTCTTTTGCTGGGTGAGGTGCCTTTAGACCATGTAGTCCCACAGCCTATTCAGCCATTGGTTACAAAAGTGGTCACGCCGATGTAGTCATCGGATGATCCCACTCCTCTCTTGGGGAGTGAAGTGTCTACAGACCATGTTTTTAGCATTTCCAGTTCAATACTTTCATAACAAGGGGGCATTTCGCTCGCTCCGAGCACACCCCCTCCAAGCCCTAGGATGGTTTCCTTTGATTGGAATGACCTTGTTGAGCCTCGTCTTCCTTCCTCCGCACCCTTTCAAATAAGGGTTGAAGTTAATTCAACAAACATTTATCAATGTATTGTGGATGAAGGAGCTTTCACAAGTATTTTATCCTCCTTAGTTTGGAAAGTCTTGGGATATCCCAAGGTTGTGTCTTCTTCGCATGCGTTGTTGGATTTTGACAGACGTCCTAGTGAATATTTGGGGGTTCTTCCTTAGTTACCTATATATTTAGGTGGGAAGATTGTCCTTGTTGATGTTATAGTGGTGCAAGGCCCGTTAGATTTCAATATGCTTCTCGGGTGTGATTATGTATATGTTATGAACATTGTGGTATCTACGCTCTTTCGGGTGATACACTTCCCTCAAAATGGAAGCATTGTCACTATTGACCATCTAGCATCTGATAATCACCATCTTAATTTGACATTATTTCAGACTTTCCCTTTATATGTTCCTAGCATTCGTGTAGACTCTACCCCACCATGGGTTAATCATTTGGCATCTTATCCTCGATGTTCAATTACTTCTGAGCAAGAACCTGTGAAATCATGCTGGACTTCCTGAGACTTGGTCTCAGCAATTGATCCATTGGTTTATCCAATGGGGGCATGGGAGCACTTGCTTCCCCCTCTTGGTCCAAGTGGGCTTGAGTATCTTTCTAAGTCTGATCTCGTTGTCAGTAGATCCTCAAGCCCTTGTGATCATGATTCTTCGTTGATAGACTCTGCCAGTCCTAGCCAGAACCTCCATCATCATATGGAGTATGGTCAGTTTACTTCACCCGTTGGGAATGTCGACCCTCATTTGCATGATTTCTCGGATTTTGAATTGCCTTCAGATGACGCTATCCTTGAAGCCAAGACTATGATTTCTATCCCACAGGAGGTCTTACATCATGGTTTGTGTTTTCTTTCCTTTTGGGAGACTTCCCTAGTTGACTATCAAAGAGACTCTTGGTCTGAGCCTAGCAGTAGGCTCTACTTGAACCAGTTTCATACATGAGTTGTAGGCCCCATGGTGTCTTCTTTAAGCCCTTTTCAGACTCCCTAAAGATGAAAATATTGTTGAGTGACCCTGTTTCTTCACACTTGTTAAATTGGTCCAGACGAATGTTCCTTACACAGGTCTTCTTTTAAGCCCTTTTTAGACCCTCTAAACATGAAAATATTGTTGAGCCATCTTGTGGCCTTTCACGCTCGTTAAACTAAAATTTGAAGTCACATCTATCCGGCGATAGTTTACCCCTTTTTCGGTCCAGACGGTCAACTGTATGAACAAAGGTATACTCTAAGGAACTTCAGTTCTCTAGAAGAGTACCCTTAAGTATAATTTTACCCCTTTTTTAGGCTTGAGGGACTAAATTTACAAAAAAGGAACCCCCACAGAGTCCATAGTTAAGCTCTTTCTAGACTCTCTAAAATTGAAAAGATCGTCGAGTGACCTTATTCTTTCACACTCGTTAAAATTGTCCAGAAGAACATTCTTGACGGAGTCCATAGTTAAGTTTTTTTATGACTTCTTAAAAATGAAAACATGGCTGAGTGATCTTGTCTTTATCACACTCATTAAAATGGTTTTGAATAGACGTCTTGTCAGTGCTAGTTTACATCTTTTTCGAACCGACTATACTACCTTCGAAAAAGGTACCCCATTGGAGTCTCCTTTTATGTTTTTTCAGAATCTCTAAATATAAAAAACCATAGAGCTTACCTTCCCAGGGCTTGTTAAACTTACATCGAAGGATGTTACCATTGTGTGTCTTATTAATCTAATTTTCATACCCGCATCTTTGGCCTAATGTCAGCTCCATGTTTCTCTCAACTGAACCATTTGAAGCATGCCTTATACGCAAGCCCTGTAGCACTTTGCCTCTACGTCTTGACACCTTTGGCCCCTAGAAGAGTTTTCCCGAGTGTCCTTTTCTTGCACATGTCCCTTTGCCCTGAGCATCCCCGTGTTCTATGCGATTGGAACTAGTATGTTTGTGACACTCGATTCCTCCTTTGTAATGTAGCATTCTTTTATGATTTTTCCAAAATTATTGAAAAGACAAAAAAAAAAAAAAATCAAATCAAATATACCCCAAAAAGAGGAAGGGAAAAGTATTTTCTTTTTATTGGCAGCACAATGAGTCTCCCTTGGACAAAGCACATCCTTCTGTTTGTTCGTCAATCCCTGGGATTTAATATGACCTTAGGAAGTTGTTCTCACTACATAGAGCTATGGCCTCCTCCGTTTGGTTATTCTTCCAAACATATGGAGAGTTTGTGATGCCTCCTGCATCATGAACTTATGTCAAAATATCATGTTGCCTGAGTCTCATCATTTTTTGTGCTATTGTCCAAGGGAAGTTTTTACCAAGCCTGAGTCAACCCCTCTGCAATTTGTCCCTTGCCATCATGCCTAGCCATCCCAAAAGTCCAATCAAATCTTTGTTCGAGATCAATGAAGCCTTCAATCTGTTCATCAAGATCCTCTAGTCCATGACCGATGAGCTGTCGAAGACCTTTGGGTAGTGAAGTCGTACACTCATATTACACTCCTACCCAAGTTTTGAAGATTTTGAAGTTGTTGCTCGAGCTCTGAAGACATCATCTCAATCCATCAGGCGTCATCAGCTTCTAGAAGATGGATACTCTACATGTATATCTTTTTGATTTCGAGATGTAGCTCCGGTGTGTATTGTTTGCGGCTACACTTTATATAGTTATATGACATGGATCTACAGTGTATTTGATTGGTATCCATGATTTTATTTCATCCCAAGCATGGGTATGCCCGCCTTGGTGAGACAATTGTTATTTTGCAGAAGGCACCTCCTGATTTCTGGTCCCTGGGCTCACTTGTTTGGAACGTTGGAGAAAACTGTTAATGTATTTCATCCATCAGATGCTCTTTTGACCTCACACATTAGGGGGCATTTGTTATAACCCTAATTTGCACCAGACATGCTTACCTGGCATTAGGCCATCTCAAATTCCTTCTTTGACAAAACACTGCTAAACACCTCTTCTTAAAAACCCCTTTTATAAAGACCCACGCACCCTGCTCCATTAATGCATGCGTGTACACGCTAGATGACCCAAGACAACCCACGTGTACCTACAAAATCACGGAAAAAGGAAATTTGCTGACAGAACACACAGCTTTGGGTAAGTTAACTAAACCTTTCGGCCATGCATGGCTAGTCACACGACCAAATACCTAGCTTCTTCTAGCCTATAAAAGAAGGGTTAGGGGTCCCATTTGAAAGGAGGAGAATCATAGTAAAGAAACTATACTCGATTGAGCATTCCCTTTGTCCCAAACTTTATCCATCCTTGTGCAAAGAGAAGTATAGAGCAAAGTAGTTGGAAGACAGTGGAAGAAGATCCTAGGACCAGGATTGAGGAGCAGTAGCCGACTTTATCATTGTAAGGTATCATTATGAAGTTAATAAAAGAAATTTTTTTCCCGTCCCGCCATATGAGATTGTCATTATTGGAATATTGATTGTATGATCGATTAAATATCTAACCTGTTAGTTCATAGATCAAATTCATGTGGAGTTGTTTATTTGTCTTTAGTGAATGCAGGTCAGCATTGGGAGGAGAGTTGCAGTCAAAGAATGACCAAGTGCGAAAATGGATTGACATCAAACACAAAAAATAAGGTACGTCAACTTAATCTCTCGAGCCTTGTATTTACATATGAGTAATGGGGTTTAGGCATGGGATGATGGTAAAAAGTAAGAATCTTTAGGTCATTTCTGCATGCATGATAAAACCCTTAGTGCTAGTTTGTAGGAGGGATTTCCCACCCACAACACCTTGTACTGCTTTTTTCCTCCATCTTCTTCCTTCAACCTGTAAACCCATTTATTCTGAAATGCTCTTTTTTCTGTAGGAAACTGAACCAAGTCTCAAGTCTTTTTATTTACCAGGGAATCAATTTCCTCTTTCATTCCTTTCTCCCACTTATTTTTGGTGTCTACCTTCATTGCCTCTTCATAACATTCTGGTTCACCAGAATCAGTCAACAATAAATAATACAGTGAAGGAGAGTATCGTTCAGGGGGTGTACTTAACCTATTAGATCTTCTAACAACACTTGTAGGAGTTTGAGGTACATGTTGATCCTGTTTTTCTACATTTTGTTTTTCTGGTACCTTTGGAATTTCTTTTTTAGTGATCACATCAAGCACTGTGTATTATGGTTTTTCTTTTTTCATGTTTCTCTCCATGCAATTGATATTTGTACATGAACTTCTCATTGAATATTAAATCTTTACTCCTAATGATTTTATCATTTTCATAATCCCATAAGTGATAACCAAAATAATTAACACAATATCCAATAAAGGTACACTTCTTGGATTTTTCCTCAAGCTTTGTTCTATTTTCTTTATCAATACGGACAAATGATTCACAACCGAAAGTCTTCAAAAAAGATTAGTTTACCTTTTTTCCTATCCATGCCTCCTCTAGAATTCTACCATCCAAAGAGCTTGAAGGTCCTTTGTTTATTAAGTAAAGAAAAATATCTACCACATTTGCCCAGAACTGTAAGGGAAAACCAACATGCAATCTCATACTCCTTGCACACTCTATGATTTTCGTGTTTATCCTTTCTGACATACCATTTTCTTGTGGTGATCCTAGAACTGTCTTCTATATACGAATACCATGGTATGAATGGTATTCATCAAACTCCTTGCTACAATATTCACCTATATTGTCTGATCTGAGACACTTCAACCCTTGTATTGTCTCATTCTCAACCAAAGATTTACATTTCTTAAAAGGATCAAAAACATCATATTTTTGTCGAATGCAATAAACTCAAGTTTTCCTAGTTGCATCATCAATAAAAGTAACATAATAATGAGATACACCAAGAGATGATACATGAGTTGGTCCCCATACATCTGTATGCACAAGCTCTAAACTTTCACTTTTCTTTTCTTTTCCGACTCTGAGAAATCTGACTCTCTTTTGTTTTCCATAAACACAATCCTCACAAAAATCCAAATCCATTTGTTTAACATTTGGCAACAAAATTATTTTGTGAAGTATTTGCATCCCATTCTTACTCATGTGTCCAAGCCTATGATTCCATGGTGTTGTATCCATTCCTGTAGAAGATAAAGAGATAGAAGAGGCAGTATTACCAGTGCATAAATACAATGTACCTACCTTCTGTCCTTTTGCTATCACCAATGATCCTTTGGTGACCGTCCACACCTTATTTGTAAATTTGGATATACAACCTTCACTTGCCAACTGACCTGTTGAAATAAGATTTTTCCTTAGATATGGAAAGTGTATTACCTCTTTCAATAACCATTGGTTTTCATTCCTTTGCTTTATTTGTACCTTTCCCATTCCAACAATTTTTCATGGTGCATCATCACCCAAATGAACCTGTCGAAAATCACCTTGAACATAATCTAGAAAATGTTTCCTATGGGGTGTGGCATGAAATCAAGCCGCTAAATATACTACCCAAGACTCCTAAATATTATTTATAGAAAAAATCAAAGCATCTTGTAACACATCACCTGTTACATTTTCTTCCTAATTTTTCTCCTATTGTCCATCTCTTTGTTTCTTTGGAGCTCTGCAGTCTTTCTTCAAATGTCCTTTCTTCCCAGAATTCCAACACTCTATCTTTCTGATTCTTGATTTGGATCTTCCCTTTATAGAATTCCCATGGTTCCCTAAGCCCTTTCCTCTATCCTTTTGTCTTCCCATGTTCTCCATGTTTAACGCATTACCTGATGTCTCACTTGTGCTTTTCCATCGCATTTCCTTACTAAGGATAACACCAACAACATCATCAAATTTTAAAGTATTTGAACCAGAGACAGAGTTACTTACATCCATGACCAAGTCATTCCATCTTTCTGGAAATGAGCACAAGATTAGAAGAGCCCTAACCTCGTCATCAAAGTCCACTTTTACATAACTTAGTTTATTAGTAACCGTATTAAATTCATTTAAATGATATGCAACAGACCCACCTTCTGACATATTCATATTAAATAATCTCTTCATTAGAAATACCTTATTGGACACCGAGTGTTTTTCATACAATTTAGCCAATGCATCCATCAACTCCTTTGTTGTGTTTTCTTTCGAAATATTGAAAGCCATCGATGTTGCCAGGCTCATTTGTATTGTTCCTAGTTCCTTTCTCTCCAGAACCTCCCAGTCCTCATCCTCCATGGTCATCGACTTATTTTCTATTCTACCCAATGGTAGGAATAGATCCTTTTGATATAAATAATCTTCCATCTACATCTTCCATAATTGGTAGTTTTGGCCATTAAATTTCTCGACCCTAAACTTTTCATCTTCCGCCATTTCTCTCACTTGAACCAAGAACCCTCTTTTCATGTGAGTTACCTTTCGCTCTGATACCACTTGTTAGAGAAATAGGATCACAGAGAAATAAAATAAAACAAATTTGGAAATAAAACATAGAATATACATAATACAATAAAGACATAGATATACGTGGTTCACCCAGTGTGGGCTACGTCCACCAAAGAAATTGTGAGGTCCTTCCTTTATTATTATCGATCAAATGAAGGGATACAACTTACATAACACCCATTGTAACTTCCTCTTCTTTCTCTCAAAGTCTCCTAAATCATAATACAATATTCGCAATGATGCATAGACACAATACATTTCCCTCATAAAAGAGGGTTTCCTTCTAGGGAAAAAAAACCTAACGTAACTTCTACCATCAGATATTTGACCTTATAATGAACGTTCCATATTTACAATGAAATTACAATATACATTTCCAAAACATTTTTTCCTTTGGGGGGTCACTTTCCATCGAACCCCCCAGCTAGGGAGATAGCCCCCCCGAACCCCACAGGGGGGTAACCCCCCTACTGCACTCCCCTGCGTGGAGGAGTGTACATTCTTCTAGGGTGGAAAGTCTTCATGGGGTATAAACATGGTTGGAAACAAAGACCTCTGAATCAAGAATATAATCAAGCTCCACAACCAACAGATGCCACTTGGGAACTAGATACCATTCTACAATAGTTTCCTCATTTTAGGCCTTCATGACAAGTTTATTTTTCATAAGAGATGTAATTTTAGGAACCTAGCCCCTCACATAGATAGAATAATATATTTTCCCTGTAATAAAGGCCTACATTAGTTAATAAGGCCTAAATATATTTTCCATGTAATAAAATTTGACATTAGTTAGTAAGCCCTATTTAATAATTGTGAACAAGTCAATGTAAGAAGACCTAATAGAAGCTTCTGCTTCTAGAAATATATTCTCTAGAATGTTATTTAGAAGATATAATTAGTATAAATAAGAGTAGGAGGCATGAGAATTATTGTAATAGAGCTCTTCTTTGCTGGAGGTTTCCCCCTCGAAGAGTGAGTCAATATTGCCTTCTTTGAATAAATTTATTATTTATGGTATTTCTCTTCTCAATATTTTGTTGTTCCATTGATATCTATTGAATATTCCTCTTTTTGCATATTATTTTACATATGGTACTTTACAGGTGTTTCTAGGGAGAGGATTGGTGTTCTCATATTCTTGAAAATTTGGTTCCTAGAAGATTGGTGTCTACAAAATGTAAGTGGGTTCTTATAGTGCGGATTGGTGTCCTCATATTCTTAATAGTTTGGTACCTGACAAGTTGGTGGTTGCAAACTATAAGTGGGAGCTTACAATTACGATTGGTGTCTTCATCTTCTCAATAGGTTGGTGCCTTTCAATTTCATTCTTGAACACTTGTAATTGGGTTCTTAATATAGGGATTGGTTTCCCTCATAGTTGAAGCCTATAAATAATGTAAGTCTTTTTTAATATAAGAAAACATTTCCACATTTTTCTCGCTTATTAGGTTTCCATGTAAAATATATGTGCATTGTGCATTTGTGTTAAGCTCTGTTGATATATAATTCTCTGCATTGCTTATGATTAATCATGTGATGATTAACTAAAGTGGTAAAGAGAAAAATTGATTAAAATTTGTCCAATAATGGTT
>JZKD02S1792279.1:21539-53524 GCA_000966675.3 Picea glauca | reverse complement strand
CCTTCTTTTTCCAAGCAATCTTCTAACTTGTCAATGTATATGCCAAAAAGGGTAGGGGACAAGGGACAACCTTGTTTGACTATGATATTGTAGTTAATCTCTTTTGACTAGCCCTCAGTGTTTTTAAACTTAGAAATAACGTTCTCATACATCCTTATTGCAGAAGCCCTCAACTCAAGAGGCACTTTTATCTCTTCCAACCTATTCCAAAGGTTTTTCCTAGGAACCATGTCAAAATATTTTCTAAAGTCAACAAAACAACAAAAAAGATTGGTTTTAGTATTGCGAAACTCCTCTACAATGATCCTAAAGGTTACAAGATGGTCCATAGTTGAATGATATCTCCTAAACCCGGCCTGGCCTTTAGCTCTTTTTCCGTGACTTTCTATCCAAAGGCTAATCTTCTTTTCCAAAATAATTCCATAAAGCTTGGCTAAAATATGGCTAATCATAATGGTCCTATAATTAGAGGGAATGTTTCTATCCCCATTTTTAAAAATATGAACAATGAGTCTTTGCATCCTGGGTTTAGGGAAGCTCTGCATGACTACTAAATTGAAGAGCTTGTGTATGTGAGGGATAAGGATTGGCCCTCCGATTTTAAAAATTTCATCTTGGTAGCCTGTAGTGTCCTTAGCTTTCCCATTTGTGAGCTGCTTAACCATGAACTCTATGTCATCTAAAGAAAAAAATTATTCCTTTGTAGGGACAATAGGAATGGTGTCCATGGCATTAGGGAGATTGTAAATACTTTTAAGGTAGGAATTCCAGCCCCCTAAGGGAATCCTATTATTTTCTTTAGTATTGTGTTTTATAAATTGGGTCCAGAACTTCTTAGGATCCAACTTGTATAGTTGTGAAAGTTTCTCTTGCCTGTTATTGATATAGTATCTTTTTTTCCTTTTAATTAGGGCTTTGTACATTTTGATCTTATCGAGTTTTAAGGGCTCATTAGAAGCATCCCTAATGTATTTCCTAGCAATTTTACATTTGTTATCATACCAAGGGTTGGTCGTTCTATGATTATTTTTATAGGACACCTCGAAAGAGAACTTGTTAATAGAAGTGGAAAGGGTAGTTGTAAAATTATGATAGAGTTATTCAATGTTGTCCTTATACATTAGGAGGTTTAATTTACTATTTAAATCCTTTAAGAAAATGTCAACTTTACTTTTGTCAAAGCACAAATTCCTTTGATTATCAAAATTCGCTTCAATGGTTCTCCTATGCATGGAAACATTTAGAGTTAGGGTTAAAGGTTTATGATCAGAGTCAAGCTCATGGTCATTTAAAAGGTCAAAAGTTGTTATTTGGTTGGAAACGGGGATATCAGGAATCACATAATCTACAACACTACTACCTACCCCGTGAATACAGGTCATCTGGTTGGATTTTGGCCACTTCATTACTCAATTGTAAATTATTAGGTCTTGAGAGCTACAGAGCTTGACTAACTCAGTACCAAACAAATTCTCAATTAGGTCTTTAGATCTTCTTTTGTAGCTATTAGATAAAACAAGGTCCTCATCTAGCCATAAAGGATTATGGTTGGATTCATTATTTAAAAGAGTAGCTTGTTTAGTTGCAGTCCTAGAATTAAAGCCTCCTAGCAAGAGGATATTACCTTCATTTTTCAAATTATAAATATTTTGTTCTAAATTATTATATGGACAATTTTTATCTAGATTATTTTTCTTATAAAAAGTAGAATTAATAGGTGCGAAATAACAAATTGCTATATACATCTTCTTAGCATTGGTGTCTGAAATTTCTATCCAAATGTATTGATTAAGAGGGTCAATCTTATGAAGTTGACTGTGAGGAGAAATTATCTTTCTAATATAACAAGTTATTCCTCCTATCCCTCTACGGTGGGATTTTTTTTTCCATGCTGACCACAAGACAAATCCTTCCATGTTAGGGACCTTAGACTCCTCATGCTCCCAAGTTTCAGCTAGACAGATAATATCAATATCACTCGGGATCCAACTTATCATAGGACCTTTGCGCCATGGAAAGCCATGACAATTCCAAAAAAGGATCACGAGTGTCCCAAATTCCTATTTATTATTATCCTTCTGGTCTTTATCCCTAACAATAGCTTTTTGATTTCTAATTATTGCCCATTTTCCTTCTTTCCTGGCTTCTTTTACCTTTTGAGCTTCCTTCCTTAATTCAGCCTGGTCTTCGGGAATGAGGTCTTCATTTATAAATATTTCTGACCGTTTTAACCTCAGATATTTACTAAGTATGCTATATTTATGGTCATTACAACTTACTTTGACACAGATCAACCTATCTTTGTGATCAATTCTTTTTCCTAGCCTCTTTGCTTCTATAAGGTAAGTTGTATCGATTTGTGATTTATTTTTTAATTCTTCTTTTACTATTGTTAGCGTATCCTCCTCCTGTTGTTCTTTTATACCAAAATTATGAGTTTCAAGGATATTTTGTTATGCTCATGGTCCAGTTCAATTAGCTTATTCATTTCCTCTTTGATGGGTTTGATATCCAATTTGTTTTCTATATTAGTGAGGGTCAAATTGTTGGTTAGTTTTTCTTCTAACTCTTTAATCCTATCTCTCAAGTTGTGATTTTCTTTGACCCCTCCTTCTTGGGTTGATTGTTTATATTTTTCCATTTCTTGAATTCTATCCTTCATTGTCTGCAATTCAATATTGAACCCTAAGAATCTATCCTCTATTTGAGTTTGAATGGTATCTTTAATTTTTGTATCAATCGTTGCCTCTAGCTCTATTTGTAGTTTTACGTCTCTTTCTTCACTCCTTTTTTCTAATGTTTCTAACTCTATTTGGATTTTGGCATCTCTCTCTTTTCTTCTTTTTTCTACTGATTCCATAAATTCCAAATAATAAAATCAAAAACATATTTCAATATAAATAAAATCTAAATCAAGCTAAATTATAAAAGAAAATTATTATGAAAATTTTAATATAAATTCTATATTATATATAATTCAAAAAACAAAACATTTGAACTTAATTTATTGTTATTTATAATCAAAATTAAAAAGAAAAATTATATATATTTAACTAAAAAATTATATGTAAAATCAAATCCAAAATCATCATATCTTAGTAAAATACATAATATCATGTAAAATTAAAACATACAATTATAATAAATATTCATATGGTACATGAATCCCAATCTTCATCTAAGAATTCAAACCCATTCTATTAAACTATTTTTTATCATAAATATTAAAATAAATAACATTAAAAAATATTCACATAAATATGCACACATATGTTTTATGTTTTAAATAGGAAAATAACCTTTTTTAGAAAGAGAAAGAAATTATAACATACTCTTCTGTCTTAAACTTCATCGGGGTTTTGGAAATACAAAATGGTTTATCTTCTTTTTATTGTTGTCAATGTCTCTTGGTTTTTGAAACTTTGAAATGAATAATGGTTGAGTTTAGATATTGCATCATATTCTTTTATAGGACTTAGAAATAATGGAGATTAGTTGTGATTTAATGTATTCCTCTAAATCAAATAATGGTTCCAACCGTCTAAACCGAATATCATCTTATATAATGTACTCCTCAATTGATTTAATAAAACACAGTGTGTGGCTTTGCTTTGATGGCCTGTAGGTGTTGCCTCGCCTAGGAGCAGTCAGTTTCTTTCTTTCTCTCTATTTTCAAGTTGGTATCAAAGCATTGTTGAGATCTTCTATTGTTGCAAAGAAGAAATGGATCTGTTTCCGGTTGAGAGAGTGCATCCATTGAGAGAGGAGACCAAGTCCACCATCGCGTAGTTTGATTTATCAGCTGTGTATCGAATTATTTCTAGTGACTGAATATTCACACTGTCAGGGGAGATAAGCACTGTGGCCCCATATGTCAAGACCGAGACCCGCTAGTCCAACAGAGGAAACACTGATACCTCCAACGTCCCCACCTTTATAACTTTCCCTCCAGAAGAATAAGTCCCTAGTTGGTTCTGGCATTGAAAGTCTCTTGGATATTTCTGGGAAAATGAAGAGGAGTGGTTGAAAGCCTGCATTTGTTGGCAGACTCTATGAAATTCTTCTCATGGCTTTGTTAGATGATCCAAAATACAAATATCATAGTTTAAAAAGTTAGAATAAAATAATTATTAATTTAGAATATTAAATTAATAATCTAGAATATTTGATTAATAAATGGAGACATTTAGAAATAGAGTATTATTGTAAAAGATATCACTCTAGAAAGGTGTCGTATCTTAGGCTCTAAATTAGGAGTATAGTTAGAAGATTGTTAAGATAGCATTTATTGTAAATAGACACTTGTTTATTTAATAAGTGATCCATAACTAGAGTTTGTTAGTACATTTAGCTTATATATATATCGTTGCAAGAGTGTTGAGGTGTTCGGGTGTAAAATCTTGCAAGTTATCATATGTAATTTCTTTTCCTATTTAATAAAAGTGTGTGTATGAGGAAACTTTTGCCATTATTGTGGTATCAGAGGTCCAGTAATGCACCTGAACTGAGGAGGAGATTAGTTGATATGAGGAGGAGATTTCAGCTCTACAGGCCAACACACTTAATCAGTAATTTGTTTCCTCGCTCACTTCACTCTCCTAGACTTATCACTCCCTGGCGCAGAACACTCGTATTCACAAAAGATTGCAGTCCCTTCTTTCTCTTGCAATTTCTCCTCTGAATTCTAGTTCTTCCAACCCTTTGGATTGATGCAAGCATCCATCCAGGTGTAAGAGAATACAACTCCGACGAATGGTTGCAATCGACACCCCAAAATATGCATAATTTCTCTACTCGATACCAGTAATATCACACCTAAGAAACACAAAGCTTGTTGAAGAATTTGGTGAGAGGTATTAGTAGTATCTGCAGCCGATGCACAATATGGTGTTGAAATATACTGATGTTGTTGGGATTGACACAATTTGAAAGTGCAAGCAGATATCATAGAACCCAAGGGAACTACCGATAGATTCTCGTAGTTGCAGATCTCAATCATGAAATCATGTGGGTCACGGAAGAAGAGTTGATCTACATAAATTCCTCCTTCCTCTATTGTGCGTTTTATGAATTTGATGTTCATCTCAATGAGATTTCTCTCTATGACTTGCATGCTCTCACATTGAAAAGATATGTGATTATCCATGGGATTGATCTCCATTTTTCTAGGTAAAGAGTTTGAATTAGGATTTTTCAGCAGGTGAATCTCCATTCCATAGATGAAGAGCCATGCTCCATGAAATTTGAAGGATCCAGGTCTCTTAATAGGAAAGAAACCGAGAATTTTTTCATAAAAGTTCGTAGAATCCTGAAAAAAATCAGCAGACAAGGGATATATGGTTCATAGACACAAGTTGTAGTGGCCCAACAGTTCCTTTCATCGACATGCTTATTCCTGTGTTTTCCATCATCTTAGTTTTTAATGTTCAATGCTTTAATATTTATGGCTATAAATCTCAGGGAGGCCAGTGAACAAAAGTGAGGATTCTCTTAATCAACACCTTTGCTTGAGAACTAATTGGCCTCGCAAATTGCAGCTTCAATTCCAAACTGCAGCTTCAATTGCAAACTCAAAGAAATTTTACTTTGATGGGGGGTAATTTTATTTTTTTAACCAAAATTTGCAAGAGCATTGTAAGGAGTAAAATTTTGAAAGTTACCTGGAATTTGACTTGAGCCAAGTGAAAAGCTCAGTCATTTTTCTTCTTCTTCAACGACTATACGAGGGTCAAGGCCAAGCCCCGATAGATCATTTTTTTGTGTGATGCATGTGGTGTGTTTCTCATATTGATATTTTTTGCTTGATTCTTTTTGGTGTGAAGATTCAACACTACAATGTCTATGTTAATTAATTTGTTCTCTGACTCCGATAAACTTGAAGGCACAAAATCATACAAGACATGGAAACGTCTCATTGAAATCACTCTCATTTATAATGAACTTTGGCGTGATATATGTAATGAATATACTAAGCCAAATAAACCTACAGATGCAGCCACACTAGAAAAATGGGAAATTAAAAATTCCAAAGCACTCATCAAATCTTGATTTAATGATGAGATGTATGTCCACATTGAAAATACTACTGATGCATGGTGTGTTTTGAAACTTTTTAAGGATCTATTTGATATGCAGCCTGAATCAAAGAAAGTTGATCTTCAATTAAAGTTGCTCCAACAGAAATTGACTAAATGAGGTGATGTACATGAATATATTTCTAGACTTAAGAACATTAAGTAGGAAATACTAAATGTTGGTTTTCAAGAAGTAGATGATAGTTTTATAACCACAATTTTAATCGATGGATTGCCTTCTTCATATACACATTTTTTGGAAACTTTACAAGTAACTGGAAAGTTAGACAAGATTGCGTTTGATTAGCCAAGTGAGATGTTATCTCAACACAACAAAACTTTTGGAAAGAAAAAGCAAGTTGGGGAAGATGTTTTTTTCACAAAAGACAACACAAGAAAATATTAAACTGACAGTTCTAGAAGCAGAGGAAGAGGACATTTTGTACAAGGTCATGGACGAAGCCAAAGTAGAGAAAAAAAAATTTAGACAGGAGAAATTTTCAAGGAAGAGGAAATAGTCAACGCAGAGGCTATTTTCAAGGTAGAGGAAACAGTCAAGGCAGAGGGTATTTTCTAGGAAGAGGAAATAGTCAAGGTAGAGGCTATTTTCAAGGCAACAGTCAAGGTAGAGGACAAACTCCAAACAGAGATCAAAATAGAGGTAGAGGAAGAAATTTAAGTCAAATTGTTTGTAGAAGATGTAACAAAGTTGGTAATTATGCAGAAGATTGTCGAACTTCCATTGATAAAATTTCCAAGTTTCATCAAAACACAACACAATTTGCAAATGACCAAGATGATGATGGTTCAGTATATGTCTTTACCTCATCTTCAACATTACATATTTCCACTGATTTTCAAAGTGATTATGAAGATGCTTGGATTCTAGATTCGGGAGCATCTCAACACATGACTTTCATACGTGATTTCTTTTGGAATTTTCAAGAATTCCATCTTAATTCCATATTTCTTGCAGATAATACCAAACATACTCCTTATAGAAAATGTGTAGTTAAAGTTTATTTACCTGACATTGGAGAAAGAATGATTTCAAATGTATGGTATGTACCAACCTTTAAAAATAATTTTTTGTCTTTAGTCACGATTCGACAAGAAGGACATCAGGTTATTATGAAACATGGCTTAGTTAAGATTAATTTAGTCAAACAGAATATGAAAATAGTGATGACAGGTTATGAAGATGGAAAAATGTTAAGGATGAAAGGGACAGTTATTCCAAGGCATTCTGATTTTGCAGGAGCAATAAGTACATGTATTTTACCTATAAGATTGTGGCATGTAAGATATGGACATCTCAACTTTGAAATTCTCTCTCAATTGCAAAAACAAGGGATGGTTAAGGGACTTCCAACTTTCAAAAAGGAAAATGAAAAATGTGAAGCTTGCATTTATGGAAAACAAAGTCGAGAGAGTTTTCCAACAAGTTCATGGCGTGCAAATAGGCGATTACAACTAGTTCACAGTGATGTTTGTGGACCACTACAAACTTCTTTAGGTGGTTGAAAATATTTTTTACTCTTTATTGATGATTTCAGTAGAATGACTTGGGTTTACTTCTTGAAGAAAAAGTTAGAAACATTTGAAAAGTGTAAGATTTTTCGTCAACTTGTTGAAAATGAAGTTAAAGAAAAGATAGCCACTCTCAGGACAGATAATGTAGGGGAATTCAATTCTAATGAATTCAAAACTTATTGCATAGACAATGGAGTAAGAAGAAATATTACAAATTTCTACACTCCTCAACAAAATGGAGTCATAGAAAGAATGAATCACACCTTGTTAGGAATGGCAAGATCCATGTTAACCTTTAAAAATTTAAGTCCTACATATTTTGAAGAATCAATCCATACAACTATCTACTTAAGGAACAAATCTCCAACTGCTTCTTTGGATGGAATCACACCTTATGAAGCATGGTTTGGTTCCAAACCTCAAGTTAAACATCTTAGAGTTTTTGGATCAGTATGTTATGCTTTAGTTCCGAAATAAAAAAGAACTAATCTTGACTCAAGAATCTTAAAATGCACAATGATTGGGTATTCTGATAAGAAGAAAGGGTACCGAATTTTGTCCAATGGAAAATTTATTTTGAGCAGGGATGTAGTTTTTGATGAAACTAAAAGTAAGAGTGTTGAAGAAATAGAAAGTATTCTTCAAAAATTAGAAACCAAAGGCAATCAAAGAAAAGGAAAAATGAAAATTCAACCAAATTCACATAATTCGTATGAAATTGATTTTCCTTCATCTGAAGATGATACATCCAGTCCATTTACATCAACAACATCATGATCTGGGTCTCCCAACAATTCATCAAAATCTCATACAGTGACAATTCATTTAACAATGATTCTCCACCTCTAACATCTTCAATTGATCGATGAACATCACTTTACATTAATCCAATTTACAATAATGGAAATTCAGATCCCCAAACAAGTGAACATAAACAACCAAAATGGGTAGTTTAACTTTTGAAATATGTAAGGTCTGATGAGTAGAATAAAACAGGAACAAGAGGATCACACAACAGTGAAGGAAATTTTTCCTTGGTAGAAAATGATTTTATTGAACCTTCCACATACAAAGAAGCAGTAAAACATAAAGAATGGAAACAAGTCATGATTGAAGAGTATCAAGCAGTAATTGATGACAACACTTGGAAACTTGTTGATTGTCCTACAAGTGTTAAACCCATCGGATGGAAATGGGTTTACAGAATTAAATACAACCAACATGGAGAAATTGATAAGTATGAAGTACGACTTGTGGCTAAAGGTTTTGCACAACAGGAAGGCATTGATTATGAGGGAAAATTTTCTCCTACAAATAAATGGAATACCATCTGATTAACACTTGCATTGGCCACTCAAAAAGGTTGGAAAGTTCATCAAATAGATGTAAAAAAGTGTTTTTCTCAATGGAGACTTACAGGAAGATGTATATATGCAACAACTACCAGGTTTTGAAATTGAAGGGAAAGAACATAAAGTTTGCAAATTAATCAAGGCTTTATATGGGTTAAAGAAATATCCCTGAGCTTGGTATACCAAAATGGATGAATACCTTAGGAAAGTTGGTTTTCAACGAAGTGAATCTGATGATACGTTGTATATCCATCAACAGGGTCCATATTTGGTGATTTTTGTTATGTATGTAGATGATTTGATCATTACGAGAAACAATGATGATCATATTGCACAGGTGAAAAAGGAGTTACATGCAGGTTTTAAGATGACCGATTTGGGACTACTTCGCTACTATCTTGGAATTGTAGTATTCCAACGTCCACATCATATTTTGATTTCTCAGAGTAAGTATGCAGCAGAAATTATTTAGCAATTTGGAATGCAGGATTGCAAGCCATCTCATACCCCTATGGAACAACACTTGAAACTTTCAAAATTTGAAGGGGGGGAAATGGTAGACAACACTTGATGCAGGAGCATCGCCAACAACAAGCGAGCATGGGACAAACACAAACGCATTTTGGCACATGATGAATTGTTTGAAATGTTTTGAAGTTTGATACACCAAACATAAGTGAAATAGTTAAGAAAGGTCATACTTTCAAATTGTAAATAGATCTTGAGCGATCCACTCTCATCTATAGTAGATATAGTCATTTATTTGCAGTTAATGTAAGTAGGTAGATTTAAATTTCTAGATTAGACAGTTTTAGGAGATGGAGGGAAAATGACTATAGACACCCTCCCTTGTATCATTGTAACAATAATGGAAGAATATCATAGAGCATAGAAGAGTAGCAGAGAGCTGCATAGAAGAATCCATGTACAAAAGTCTGAATTTAATATATGAAGATTTGATTCCAGACTCATGGTATTATAACGCCTTCTGTGTGCATATGCTCAATGTCACGCTTATAATTTTTTTACTCTTTCTATTGTACATTCGTTGTGATGCCGTGTATGTATGATTTCTTGTTAAATGTCTGAAATCTAAGAGAGGGAGAGTAAGGAATGAGTTTCAATTGTTTCTCTATCTGAGCAAGAGTTCCTGCAAGGAGTGCAATGGAGTGTCTGCAATGAGTGCGTTAACAAGGGTTCAGAGTTTTTATCTCTGAAAGCTCAAGAGGGATAACATTGTTCTCATTCTCACGTAAGTGCAAGTTAAGCACAGGAGCCATGCAAGGTGTGCGTAGGCTGATAAAGACCTCAGAACTTGTATCTAAGGTGGATTGGTTGAAATATTGTTGTCGCAAGGAGTTGCACAAAGTCAACCAGTTCAAATACTTAGGAGTATTTGAAGGAGTGCCACAAGGAGTGTGTGTAGAAGGTATCCCTAGAGTACTTGAGGATTTTCAAGCAATCTAAGGAGGGATAGAGTCTTCGAAGTTATCGAAGAAAGGTTCAAGAGGGCTAGTGCCTTGAAGTGTTGGAAGGAGGCATAGCAAAGTTGTTTTGCAGGTGGACAAGTTCTGTGAAGGAATACCTTGTTCATTTCATAGGAGTTTTCAAAGAGGAATTGGACGGTCGAAATTCTTCGTGGAGAATTCGTGAAGTTCCAAGAGCCATTAGATCTTGCAGAGGAGCAGGGAAGTTACGACAAGTATTCTTCAAGTGCAAGTTCAGGGGAAATCAGACTGTAGGATCCAAGTCAACAAGGGTCATTGGATCACTTGTGAATTCTCACTTCGGGGATTCGTGAGTTGAAGGACCGAAAACCTTGCATTAAGATTCGCAAAATTGCAAAGTGCGAAGTCCCGATCGAGCGAGAAGTTCCGTTGTGGGGAAAGCATTAATAATGAGTCAGAATTCAACATTTCGGCATTTCAGAAGATAGGAGGTCGAGACTTTTGTCCCAAAAGTCCCGAAGTCACGAGTTGCGATAGGGAGTAATGAGGAGTTCGAGATCTCGACACTTTGGGTGTCGGGATAGAAAGGAGGCAATGCTTGGGGAGAAAAGTCGCGAAGTGACGATGCTGGGCACGAGGGACATGTGGTAGAACCACAAGGTGGGCCCGTGTGATAGACAGGTGAACACGCGTTGCCTAGTGGAAGGAGTTGGCATTCCGTTGACTTCTCACGTCTCGGTGATTTGCGAGATAAGAGCATGGGAGCTCGACGTTGAAACTCGCAAAGGGGCGAGTAGCGAGAGGCGCTAGGGTTAAGCCTAGCTGGTGGTCAAGCACAGAGGGAACTGACAAGGGAAGGAGCTATACCCATATCGACATTTCGGGTATCATGAATTTGGAAAGGAGGAGTCAAGAGTTTTGGCTCGAGAACTTGCGAGATTGCGAGTTGTGACAAGTGCCTTTGGAATTGGGCATTGGTTATAGCTCCGTGGTTGCTTGGAAGAGGTGGAGCTCATGCCTAGTGATGTTCCCACAGGGGAGCTTCCTGAAGGACCTATGGACCGATAATTTTTGATTCCAGCAAGGAATCAAAAGAGTCGATCCAGCTCAAAGGAGATAAAAAACGATCATGTGAGAGGACGTCGACCTGAGGGTCGATACAGTCCTGCGTCAGTGTGGTATCAGATCTTGACTCTGTTTGTATACTTCAGACAGTGAAAGCAAGAAGGAGAAGAAGAGTACTCTGGTACACATCAGTTGTGGTAGCAAGAGCACATAACATTTACAATCATGCTGCCGAGAAGAAGAGATAGACAAACACCTGATCCACTAGAGGAAAGAGAAATTCCAAGAAAATGGAGCAGGAAATTACCCGGTCCACCAGGGGCAAGAGATATGCGTAAATTATGTGCTAGGATGGATTCCATGGAAATAACACAGAGGCGTGCAGTCGGTGCTAGGGATCTCAATGAATCTGAAAGTGAATATGAAGATGGACATCAAGGAGAAGAAGTTGCAGCAGAAGATGCAGCAAATGAACGCCTGATTAGGGTTGTTGCAAGGATGAGTGCTAGGGAAAAAATGGACATTCCAGTATATGAAGGAAACCTAGATGTTGAAGAGATTCTAGACTAGATTAGAGCTCTGGACACGTATTTTGACTATGAAGATGTCGAGGAAGACAAAAAAGTCAAACATGTTTTCAAAAAATTGAAAGGACATGCAACATTGTGGTGGGATGAACTACAAGTTGACAGACGCTGCAAAGGCAAGCATAAATTCAGGAGTTGGGATAGAATGGTTGCGAAGATGAAGGAAAAATTCATACCCAAGGATTACCAAATTACTATGTTTCGAAGGATGCAAAATTTGAGACAGAAGCTGATGTCAGTGAAGGGGTACACTGAAGAGTTCTAAAAGATAAAAATTAGGGCAGGTCATCGTGAAAGTGATGATGAAAAGGTTTTCATGTATAAGAATGGTTTGAGATATGACATTCAGGATGAGATGAGCATGATGATCATTCGGATCGTCGAAGATTCTTATCAGATGGCTCTGAAAGCTAAAGAGAAGCTGAGACGAAAGCAAAGTCAAAGAGGCCGAGGAAGAAGTCAGCCCAGAGGAAAAACAATTGTCCAAGATAGGAATCAAAAGCCTAAGGAAGAGTGGAAGAAACATCAACCTCAAAGTGAGAGAGGTGGAAGCTCACAAAGAGGGCATTATACTGAACAGAGAAGATAGTATGTTGATAACAACACTTTTCCTCACACTAGAGGAAGAAGAAGAGGAAGAGGTGGAGTGATAAAATGCTTCACATGTGGAAATAATGGAAATAAATCTTATGAATGTCTAGATAAGAAGAAATAAGGTGGTGAGACTAACATTGCCGAAGCACAAAGGAGGAATGTTGAGGCAGAGGATGCTTAAGGCGGGAGATCACTGGTGATGAGGAAGGTTCTCTTAACGCCAGAAAAGGAGGCGGAGAATCCAGTGCAAAGGAACAATATTTTCAGGACTGCTTGCAAGACCAAAGACAAGGTATGGAAGGTCATCGTGGATAGTGGTAGCACAAACAATCTCGTTTCTACAGAGATGGTAGAAAATCTAGAGCTAGAGACTATTGAACATCCAAGCCCATATAGACTTTCATGGCTACAAAAAGGACATCAGGTAAATGCCACTAAACAATGTTTAGTTGAATTCAAAATAGGAGGATATAATGATAAGATATTGTGTGATGTCATTCCCATGGATGTTTGTCATCTATTTCTACGTAGACGGTGGCAATATGACAGGAATGTGTTTCATAATGGGAGAAAGAACACATACACCTTAGAGAAAAATGGGAGAACTCACATGTTGTTTCCGATTAAGGACAAAGAGGTGAAACCTGAAGTAAGCAACACTGTACTTCTCATGAGTGGGAAGGAACTTCTTAAGGAGGTTAATAAGAAGGAAGATCCACAATTCGTCATGGTCAGGAAACCTAGAATTGTTTTGACCGTCACAAGAGTGGATGATTTACCAGAGGAGATCCATAAGTTACTAGAAGAATTTGCTAACATAGTAGTGGATGAACTACCTCGTTCATTGCCACCGATCAGGAGTATAAGTCATCACATTGATCTCATTCCAGGAGCCAGTTTACCGAACAAAGCAGCGTACACATTGATGCCGCAAGAGAATGAAGAGGTTAAAAGACAGATCCAGGATTTGATGGAAAAAGGGTTGATTAGAGAAATCTTGAGTTCATGTGTTGTTTCGACAGTGCTCAGTCCAAAGAAAGATGGAGGCTGTAGAATGTGTACATACTCAAGAGCAATTAAGAAGATTACCATCAGGTATAGATTTCCATTACCAAGGATGGATGATTTGATGGATTGCTTGAGCAGAGCGAAATGTTTTTCAAAGATTGATTTAAAAAGTGGTTATCATAAAATTCATATGAGAGAAGGTGATGAATGGAAGACAACTTTCAAGACTAACGAAGGGTTGTATGAATGGCTTGTTATGCCATTTGGCTTAACAAATGCACCAAGTACCTTCATGAGATTGATGAATGAAGTCCTGAAGAATTTCATTGGAAAATTTGTCACTGTGTATCTTGATGACATACTGATTTTCAGTAAAACAAAAGTAGAGCATCAGAAACATTTGACTATAGTGATGAAGAGGTTACAGCAAGAGAAGTTGTTGATAAATATGAAGAAATCCTCATTCATGAAGACCGGGCTCATTTATTTGGGGTTTGTTATTTCTGCAGACAAGTTGAAGATGGATCCAAATAAAGTGGATGTGATTAAGAAGTGGCCATCACCGAAGAGTATATTTGAGGTTCAAAGCTTTCACAGATTGGCTAGTTTCTACAGGAAGTTCATTAGGAATTTCGGTGGAATTAGCACACCAATGATGGAAACGGTGAAGAAAAGACATAAATCTTTTCACTGGATAGAGGAAGCAGAGAAAAGATTCAATTTGTTGAAGAAGAAGATTACAAAACAACCAATTTTGGTGTTTCCTGATTTCAAGAGGACATTTCAGGTAAAATGTGATGCAAGTGGATTTGCAATAGGGACAGTCTTGAGCCAAGAAGACAGGCCAATCGCATACTTCAGCGAGAAGTTGAATGAAGCCAAAATGAAGTACTCTACATATGATAAAGATGCAATTAACCAGGCATTGAAGAAATGGAGACACTACTTAATTCCTAAGGAGTTTGTCTTATACAGTGACAATCATGCTTTGCAATTTGTGACTCAACAGGAGAAGTTGAATCAAAGACATGTTAAATGGGTCGAATACATGCAAAACTTTACTTTTGTAATAAAGCATATTTCTGGAGCTACTAACAAAGTTGTTGATGCTTTGAGTAGGAAATGTTTGCTATTGCAAGAGTTCAGAGTCAAAACGTTGGGTTTTGATAACCTCACGGATATGTACAAGGATGATCCAGATTTTAATGAGGTGTATGAAGTAGCTGAGAATCCAATTCTTAGGGACAAAAGTCAATGGAAAGAATACATGATCCAGTAAGGATTACTGTTTAAGGGTAATCAACTTTGTATTCTAAAATGCTCCATGAGGGATAATTTGTTGAAGGATAAACATAGTGGAGGATTGGCCGAGCATTTCAGTCATGATAAAACGTTCTCAAAGTTAAATGAGTCATATTTTTGGCCAAGAATGAGAGCAGACACCAAAAGATTCATGGAAAGATGTAGAATTTGTCATCATTCAAAAGGAAAGAGGCAGAATGCAGGCTTATATCAACCGTTACCCATACCTAAGAGGTTGTGGGATGCAGTAAGCATGGACTTCATATTGGGGCTGCCGAGAACACTAAGAGGGTTCAACTCGATCTTTGTAGTGGTGGATAGATTTTCTAAGATGGAACATTTTATACCATGTTAGAAAACCAGTGACGCAACTCACATTGCGAATCTGTTTTTCAAAGAAGTCATTCGACTTCATGGCTTTCCAAGGAGCATAGTTTCGGATCGAGACACCAAGTTCGTGGGATACTTCTGGAGAACCTTATGGAAAAATATGGGAACAAAATTGTCGTTCAGTTCAGCTTATCATCCTCAGATAGATGGACTGACAGAAGTTGGGAACAGAAGTTTGGGAGACTTGCTGAGGAGTTTAGTGACTAAACATCACAGCCAGTGGGACAACATTCTGCCACAGGAGGAATTTGCTTATAATGACTCGATCAATAGAAGAACAGGGCAGATTCCATTTCAGGTTGTTTATGGAATTCATCCAAGAGAAGTTTCTAAACTGAAAAATTCAGAACAAGATGAAACTTGAAGTGCTAGTGTAGATGATTTTTCCAAGGCAATGAGGGAACTTCATAGCCAAGTGAAGGAGCGATTGCAGAACTCGAGCCAAGAGTATATGCGAAGAGAAGATCAACATAGGAGGGAACTTCAATTCAAAGATTTTGATTTGATCCTTGCACACTTGAGAAAGGAAAGGTTCCCAAGGGGGACATATAATAAACTGAAAATGAAGAAAATTGGACCGTGTAAGATCACAAGGAAATTTGGGGCAAATGCATATGAGATTGAATTACCATATGACATTGGAATTTCACCAATATTCAATGTCTCAGATTTGTACCCTTATAAGGCTGAATAAGCGGGAGCATAGAGTGAAAAACCAAAAGGTTCATGGAATAAACAAATGCATGTAGCTGAAAAGCCACAGATGGAGAGAATACTGGACAAGAGAGTCAGTAAGAGGACCAGGAGAAAAGAATATTTTGAATACTTGATCAAGTGGAAGGGATGTCTAGTTGAATATGTCAGCTGGGAGAATGAAGTAGAGATTCAAAATCATGGGTAGACCGTGTGAGAGCTCATGGATAGGAGCCCGTGAAAGTTTTTCAAGTGAGGGAGTATGATGCAGGAGCATCACGAACAACAAGCGAGTGTGGGACAAACGCAAACGCATTTTGGCACATGATGAATTGTTTGAAATGTTTTGAAGTTTGATACACCAAACATAAGTGAAATAGTTAAGAAAGGGTGTACTTTTAAATTGTAAAAAGATCTTGAGCGATCCGCTCTCATCTGTAGTAGATAGAGGCAGTTATTTGCAGTTAATGTAAGTAGGTAGATTTAAATGTCTATATTAGACAGTTTTAGGAGCTGGAGGGAAAACGACTATAGACACCCTCCCTTGTATCATTGTAACAATAATGGAAGAAGATCATAGAGTATAGAAGAGTAGCAGAGAGCTGTGTAGAAGAATCCATGTATAGAAGTCTGAATTTAATATATGAAGCTTTGATTCCAGACTCATGGTATTATAATGCCTTCTGTGTCCGTATGTTCAATGTCACGCTTATAATTGTTTTACTCTTTCTATTGTACATTCGCTATGATGCCATGTATGTATGATTTATTGTTAAATGTATGAAATATGAGAGAGGGGGAGTAATGAATGAGTTTCAATTGTTTCTCTATCTGAGCAAGAGTTCCTGCAAGGAGTGCAGTGGAGTGTCTGCAAGGAGTGCATTGACAAGGGTTCAGAGTTTTTATCTCTAAAATCTCAGGAGGGATAACAGTGTTCTCATTCTTGCGAAAGTGCAAGTTAAGCACAGGAGCCATGCAAGGTGTGCGCAGGCTGATAAAGACTTGTATCTAAGGCACAGTGGTTGAAAGACTACTGTCGCAAGGAGTTGCACAGAGTCAACCAGTTCAAATACTTAGGAGTATTTGAGGGAGTGCCACAAGGAGTGCATGTAGAAGGTATCCCTAGAGTACTTGAGGATTTTCAAGGAAGCTCATGAGGGATAGAGTCTTCGAAGTTATCGAAGAAAGGCTCAAGAGGGATAGTGCCTTGAAGTGTTGGAAGTAGGTGTAGTAAAGTTGTTTTGTAGGTGGACAAGTTCCGTGAAGGAATACCTTGTTCATTTCATAGGAGTTGTCAAAGAGGAATTGGATGGTCAGAATTCTCCATAGAGAATTCACGAAGTTCCAAGAGCCGTCAGATCTTGCAGAGGAGCAGGGAAGTTACGACAAGTATTTTTCAAGTGAAAGTTCAGGGGAAATCAGACCGTAGGATCCAAGTCAATAAGGGCCGTTGGATCATTCATAAATTCTCACTTCGTGGATTCGCGAGATGAACGACCGAAAACCTTGCATCAAGATTCGTGAAATTGCAAAGTGCGAAGTCCCAACAGAGCGAGAAGTTTGGTTATGGGGCCAACATTAATAATGAGTCAGAATTTAGAATTTCGGCATTTCGGAAGATAGGAGGTAGAGACTTTTGTCCCGAAATTCCTGAAGTCTCGAGTTGCGATAGGGAGTAACGAGGAGTTCAGGATCTCGACACTTGAGGTGTCAGGATACAAAGGAGGCAGCGCTTGGGGAGTGAAGTCACGAAGTGCTGAAGCTGGGCACGAGGGACACGTGGTAGAACCACAAGGTGGGATCGTGTGATAGACAGGTGGACACGCGTCACCTAGTGGAAGGATTCGGCATTCCATTGACTTCTCATGTCTTGGTGATTCACAAGATAAGAGCACGGGAGCTCGATGTTGAAACTCGCGAAGGGGTGAGTAGTGAGAGGTGCTAGCGTTAAGCCTAGCCGATGGTCACATGCAGAGGGCACTGACAAGGGAAGGAGCTATACCCATATCATCATTTCAGGTATCGTGAATTTGGAAAGGAGGAATCGAGAGTTTTGGCTCGTGAACTCGCTAGATTGCGAGTTGCGGGCCTTGGTTATAGCATTGTGGTCTCTTGGAAGAGGTGGAGCTCGCACCTAGTGTTGTTTACACAGGGGAGATTCCTGAAGCACCTGTGGACCGATAATTTTTTATTCTAGCGAAGGAATCGAAAGATCCGATCCGGCTCAAAGGAGATAAAGAACGATCCTGTGAGCGGACGTCGACCCGAGGATCGATACAGTCCTGCATCAGTGTGGTATCAGAGCTTGACTCTGTTTGTATAATTTAGACATGGAAAGAAAGAA
This sequence comes from Picea glauca, assembly GCA_000966675.3. Classification (NCBI taxonomy): domain Eukaryota; kingdom Viridiplantae; phylum Streptophyta; class Pinopsida; order Pinales; family Pinaceae; genus Picea; species Picea glauca. Next base: position 35,134 of record JZKD02S1792279.1, on the reverse strand, counting down.
GGAGAAGAAGAGTACTCTGGTACACATCAGTTGTGGTAGCAAGAGCACAGAACATTTACATTCATGCCACCGAGAAGAAGAGACAGTCAAACACCCGATCCACCAGAGGAAAGAGAAATTCCAAGAAGATGGGTCAGGAAATTACCTGATCCACCAGGGAAAGAGAGATGCGTAACTTATATGCTAGGATAGATGCCATGGAAATAGCACAGAGGCATGCAGTCAGTGCTGGGAATCTCAGTGAATCTGAAAGTGAAGATGAAGCTGGACATGAAGGAGAAGAAGTTGCAGCAGAAAATACAGCAAATGAATGCCTGGTTAGGGTTGTTGCAAGGATGAGTGCTAGGGAAAAAATTGACATTCCAATATATGAAGGAAACCTAGATGTTTAAGAGCTTCTAGACTAGATTAGAGGTCTGGACACGTATTTTGACTATGAAGATGTCGAGGAAGACAAAAAAGTCAAACATGATGTCACAAGATTGAAATGACATGCAACATTGTGGTGGGATGAACTACAAGCTGACAGACGCTGCAAAGGAAAGCAGAAAATTAGGAGTTGGGATAGAATGTTTGTGAAGATGAAGGCGAAATTCATACCCAAGGATTACCAAATTACTCTATTTCGAAGGATGCATAATTTGAGATAGAAGTTGATGTCAGCGAAGGAGTACACTGAAGATTTCTACAAGCTAAACATTAGGGTAGGTCATCGTGAAAGTGATGATGAAAAGGTTGTCAGGTATATGAATGGTCTGAGATACGACATTCAGGATGAGATGAGCATGATGATCATTCAGACCGTTGAAGATGCTTATCATATGGCTCTGAAAGCTGAAGAGAAGCTGAGCCGAAAGCAAAGTCAAAGAGGTCAAGGCAGAAGTCATCCTAGAGGTAAAATAGTTGTCCAATATAGGAATCAGAAGCCTAAGGAAGAGTGGAAGAAACCTCAACCTCAAACTGAGAGAGGTGGAAGCTCACAGAGAGGGAAGTATACTAAACAGAGAATACATTCTTCTAATAACAACACTTTTCCTCGCACTAGAGGAAGAGGAAGAGGCAGAGGTGGAGTGATAAAATGCTTCACATGTGGAAAGAATGGACACAAATATTACGAATGTTCAGATAAAAAGAAAGAAGGTGGTGAGACTCACATTGTTGAAGCACAAAGGCAGAATGTTGAGGCAGAGGATGCTGAAGGTGGGAGATCACTAGTGATGAGGAAGGTTCTCTTAATGCCAGAAAAGGAGGCGGAGAATCCAGTGCAAAGGAACAGTCTTTTCTGGACTGCTTGCAAGACCAAAGAGAGGGTATGCAAGGTCATCGTGGATAGTGGTAGCACAAACAATCTCGTTTCTATAGAGATGGTAGAAAAGTTGGAGCTGGAGATTATTGAACATCCAAGCCCATATAGAGTTTCATGGCTACAAAAAGGACATCAGGCAAATGTCACTAAACAATGTTTAGTTGAATTCAAAATAGGAGGATATAATGATAAGATATTGTGTGATGTCATTCCCATGGATGTTTGTCATCTATTGTTGGGTAGACCGTGGCAATATGACAGGAATGTGGTTTATGATGGGAGAAAGAACACATACACCTTAAAGAAAAATGGGAAAACTCACATGTTGTTGCTGATTAAGGACAAAGAGGTGAAACCTGAAGTAAGCTACACTGTACTTCTCATGAGTGGGAAGGAACTTCTTAACGAGGTTAAGAAGAAGGAATATCCACAATTCATCGTGGTCAAGAAACCTAGAATTTTTTTGACCAACACAAGAGTGGATGATCTACTAGAGGAGATCCATAAGTTACTAGAAGAATTTGCTAACATAGTAGTGGGCGAACTACCTCGTTTGTTGCCACCGATCAGGAGTATAAGTCATCACATTGATCTCATACCAAGAGCCAGTTTACCAAACAAACCAACATACAGATTGATGTCGTAAGAGAATGAAGAGGTTAAAAGACAGGTCCAGGATTTGATTGACAAAGGGTTGATTAGAGAAAGCTTGAGTCCATGTGTTGTTTCGACAGTGCTCAATCCAAAGAAAGATAGAGGCTAGAGAATGTGTACAGACTCAAGAGCAATTAACAAGATTACTATCAGGTAAAGATTTTCGTTACCAAGGATGGATGATTTGATGGATTGCTTGAGTGGAGTGAAATGTTTTTCAAAGATTGATTTGAAAAGTGGTTATCATCAAATTCGTATGAGAGAAGGTGATGAATGGAATACATCCTTCAAGACTAACGAAGGGTTCTATGAATGGCTTTTTATGCCATTTGGCTTAACAAATGCGCCAAGTACCTTCATGATATTGATGAATGAAGTCCTGAAGGATTTCATCGGAAAAATTGTCATTGTGTATCTTGATGACATACTGATTTTCAGTAAAACAGAAGCAGAGCATCTGAAACATTTGACTACAGTGATGAAGAGGTTACAGCAAGAGAAGCTGCTGATAAATATGAAGAAATACTTGTTCATGAAGACCGAGCTCATTTCTTTGGGGTTTGTTATTTTTGTAGACAAGTTGAAGATGGATCCAGATAAAGTGGAGGTGATTAAGAAGTGGCCATCACCAAAGAGTATATTTGAGGTTCAAAGCTTTCATGTATTGACTAGTTTCTACAGGAAGTTCATTAGGAATTTCAATGGAATTAGTGCACCAATGATGGACACAGTGAAGAAAAGACATAAATATTTTCACTAGATAGAAGAAGCAGAGAAATGCTTCAATTTGTTAAGAAGAAGATTACAGAACAACCAATTTTGGTGTTGCCTGATTTGAAGAGGACATTTCAGGTAAAATGTGATACAAGTGGATTTGCAACAGGGGCAGTCTTGAGCCAAGAAGACAGGTCGATCGCATACTTCAGCGAGAAGCTAAATGAAGAAAAAATGAAGTACTCTACATATGATAAAGAATTCTATGCAATTATCCAGGCATTGAAGAAATGGAGACACTACTTAATTCCTAAGGAGTTTGTCTTATACAGTGATAATCATGCTTTGCAATTTGTGACTCAATAGGAGAAGTTGAATCAAAGACATGTTAAATGGGTCGAATACATGCATAACTTTACTTTTGTAATCAAGCATATTTTTGGAGCTGCTAACAAAGTTGTTGATGCTTTGAAAGGGAAGTGTTTTCTATTGCAGTAGTTCAGAGTCAAAACTTTGGGTTTTGATAACCTCATGGATATGTACAAGGATGATCCATATTTTAAGGAGGAGTATGAAGCAGCTTAGAATCCAATTCTCAGGGACAGAATTCAATGGACAGAATAAATGATCCAAGAAGGATTATTGTTTAAGGGTAATCAACTTTGTATTCCAAAATGCTCCATGAGGGAGAATTTGTTGAAGGAGAAACATAGTGGAGGATTGGTCGGGCATTTCGGTCATGATAAAATGTTCTCAAAGTTAAAAGAGTCATATTTTTGGCCAGGAATGAGAGAAGACGTCAAAAGATTCATGGACAGATGTAGAATTTGTCAGCATTCAAAAGGAAAGAGGCAGAATGTAGGCTTATATCAACCGTTACCAATACCTAAGAGTTTGTGGGATGCAGTAAGCATGGGCTTCATATTGGGGCTATCGAGAACACTAAGAGGATTCGACTCAATCTTTGTAGTGGTGGATAGATTTTCTAAGATGGCACATTTTATACCATGTCATAAAACTAGTGACGCAACTCACATTGCAAATCTGTTTTTCAAAGAAGTCATTCAACTTCACGTCTTACCAAGGAGCATAGTTTCAGATCAAGACACCAAGTTCGTGGGACACTTCTGGAGAACCTTATGGAAAAAGCTGGGAACAAACTTGTCATTCAGTTCATCTTATCATCCTCAGATAGATGGACAGACAGAAGTTGTGAACAAAAGTTTGGGAGACTAGCTGAGAAGTTTAGTGACTGAACATCACAGCCATTGGGACAACATTCTGCCACAGGTGGAATTTTCTTATAATGACTCGATCAATAGAAGAACAGGGCTGAGTCCATTTCAGGTTGTTTATGAAATGCAGCCAAGAGGAGTTTCTGAACTGAAATATTCAGAATAGGATGAAACTAGAAGTGCTGGTGCAAAAGATTTTTCCAAGGCAATGAGGGAACTTCACAGCCAAGTGAAGGAGCGATTATAGAACTTGAGCCAAGAGTATAAGCAAAGAGCAGATCAACACAGGAGAGAAATTCAATTCAATGTTGGTGATTTGATCCTTGCACACTTGAGAAAGGAAAGGTTCCCAAGGGGGACATATAATAAAATGAAAATGAAGAAAATTGGACCGTGCAAGATCATAAGGAAATTTGGGGCAAATGCATATGAGATTGAATTACAGAATGACATTGGAATTTCACCAATATTCAATGTCTCAGATTTGTACCCTTATAAGGATGAAGAAGTGGGAGAAAATAGTGAACAAACAGAATTTCCATGGACTAAACAAATGCTTGTAACTGAAAAGCCACAGATGGAGAGAATACTAGACAAGAGAGTCAGTAAGAGGACCAGGAGAAAATAATATTTTGAATACTTGATCAAGTGTAAGGGACGTCCAGTTGAAGATGCCAAGGGGGACATATATGTTCCCAAGGGGGACATATAATAAAATGAAAATGAAGAAAATTGGACCGTGCAAGATCATAAGGAAATTTGGGGCAAATGCATATGAGATTGAATTACAGAATGACATTGGAATTTCACCAATATTCAATGTCTCAGATTTGTACCCTTATAAGGATGAAGAAGTGGGAGAAAATAGTGAAAAAACAGAATTTCCATGGACTAAACAAATGCTTGTAACTGAAAAGCCACATATGGAGAGAATACTAGACAAGAGAGTCAGTAAGAGGACCAGGAGAAAATAATATTTTGAATACTTGATCAAGTGTAAGGGATGTCCAGTTGAAGATGCCAGCTGGGAGAATGAAGAAGAGATTCAAAAGAATGGGAAAACTGTGCGAGAGCTCATGGACAGGAGCCCATGAAATTTTTTTAAGCGAGGGAGTATGATGCAGGAGCATCGCCAACAATAAGCGAGCGTGGGACAAACGCAAACGCATTTTGGCACATGATGAATTGTTTGAAATGTTTTGAAGTTTGATACACCAAACATAAGTGAAATAGTTAAGAAAGGGCATTCTTTCAAATTGTAAACAGATCTTGAGCGATCCACTCTCATCTGTAGTAGATAGAGGCATTTCTTTGCAGTTAATGTAAGTAGGTACATTTAAATTTCTAGATTAGACAGTTTTAGGAGATGGAGGGAAAACGACTATAGACACCCTCACTTGTATCATTGTAAAAATAATGGAAGAAGATCATAGAGCATAGAAGAGTAGCAGAGAGCTGCGTAGAAGAATCCATGTACAAAAGCCTGAATTTAATACATGAAGCTTTGATTCCAGACTCATGGTATTATAATGCCTTCTGTGTGCATATGCTCAATGTCATGCTTATAATTGTTTTACTCTTTCTATTGTACATTCGCTGTGATGTCGTGTATGTATAATTTCTTGTTAAATGTCTGAAATCTGAGAGAGGGAGAGTAAGGAATGAGTTTCAATTGTTTCTCTATCTGAGCAAGAGTTCCTGCAAGGAGTGCAGTGGAGTGTCCGCAAGGAGTGCGTTGACAAGGGTTCAAAGTTTTTATCTCTGAAAGCTTAGGGGGGATAACATTGTTCTCATTCTCGCGGAAGTGCAAGTTAAGCACAGGAGCTGTGCAAGGTGTGAATAGGATGATAAAGACCTCAGAACTTGTATCTAAGGTAGAGTGGTTGAAATACTGTTGTCATAAGGAGTTGCACAGAGTCAACCAGTTCAAATACTTAGGAGTATTTGAAGAAGTGCCACAAGGAGTGCATGTAGAAGGTATTCCCAGAGTACTTGAGGATTTTCAAGCAATCTCAAGAGGGATAGAGTCTTCAAAGTTATCGAAGAAAGGTTCAAGAGGGCTAGTGCGTTGAAGTGTTGGAAGGAGGCGTAGCAAAGTTGTTTTGCAGGTGGACAAGTTCCGTGAAGGAATACCTTGTTCATTTCATAGGAGTTGTCAAAGAGGAATTGGACAGTCAGAATTCTCCGTGGAGAATTCACGAAGTTCCAAGAGCCATCAGATCTTGCAGAGGAGCAAGGAAGTTACGACAAGTATTCTTCAAGTGCAAGTTCAGGGGAAATCGGACCGTAGGATCCAAGTCAACAAGGGTCGTTGGATCACTCGTGAATTCTCACTTCGGGGAGTCGCGAGTTGAAGGACCGAAAAACTTGCATCAAGATTTGAGAAATCGCGAAGTGCGAAGTCCCGACAAAGCGAGAAGTTCCATTGTGGTGCCAGCATTAGTAATGAGTCAGAATTCATCATTTCGGCATTTCGGAAGATAGGAGGTTGAGACTTTTGTCCCGAAAGTCCCGAAGTCGTGAGTTGCGATAGGGAGTAACGAGGAGTTCGGGATCTCGACACTTCGGGTGTCGGGATACAAATGAGGTAGCGCTTGGGGAGCAAAGTCGTGAAGTGTCGAAGCTAGGCATGAGGGACACATGGCAGAACCACAAGGTGGGCCCGTGTGATAGACAGGAAAACACATGTCGCCTAGTGGAAGGATTCGGCATTCCGTTGAATTCTCGCGTCTCGGTGATTCGTGAGATAAGAGAAAGGGAGATCGACACTAAAACTCGCAAAGGGGAGAGTAGAGAGAGGTGCTAGAGTTAATCCTAGCCGATGGTCACACATGGAGGGTGATAACAAGGGAAGGAGCTATACCTGTATCGACATTTCGGGTATCGTGAATTTGGAAAGGAGGAGTCGAGAGTTTTGTCTTGTGAACTTGTGATATTGTGAGTTGTGACAAGCGCCTTTGGAATTGGGCCTTGGTTATAGCATTGTGGATGATTGGAAGAGGTGGAGCTCACGTCTAGTGATGTTCACACAGGGGAGCTTCCCAAAGGACCTTTGGACTGATAATTTGTGATTCTAGCAAGGAATCAAAAGAGGCGATCTGGCTCAAAAGAGATAAAGAATGATCCTGTGAGTGGACGTCAGCCTGAGGGTCGATACAGTCCTGCGTCAACACTATTTTTAGACAGTGGATTGGTAGCTTGATTTATTTGACAAACACTCCACCAAATCTATCTTATGCAGTCAATATTCTTTCACGCTTTATGTAGCAACCATGGGACAACTAATGGAATGCATCCAAGAGAGTTCTTCAATATATCCAAGGAACAAAAGATTTTGGTCTTATTTAGAAAAAGACTAAAAATTTTGTACTTGGTGGTTTTTCAGATGCTGACTTTTTCGAAAGTATTGATGATTGAGCATCAACATTAGGTTATTTAATGAAAATGGGTTTAGAAGTAGTGCCTTAGAGTTGTAATAAACAAGATACATTGACCACTTCTACAATAGAAGAAGAATACATCTCATCATGGGAAGAAACATGTGAAATTGTTTGGTTACGCAGAGTTTTGCAGGACTTGGTCATTTCTCAAACATAAGCTACATCATTATTCATTGACAGCCAATGAGCCATTAAGCTTGCCAAGAATCCAGTTTTTCATTCAATGACAAAGCATGTGGACACCAAGTATCATCATATCAGATCACTCATTGCAAAGGATGTCATCAATCCAATTTATTGTCCTTCAGAAGATCAGATCTCCGACATTTTCATGAAACCTCTTAGCAAAATAAAATTTACTAAGTTCAGGGATGAACTTGGTATTTGTTGTAATTTATATTTGGATCATATCGGGGAATGTTAGATGATCCAAAATACAAATATCATATTTTAAAAAGTTAGAATAAAATAATTATTAATTTAGAATATTAAATGAATAATCTAGAATATTTGATTAACAAATGGAGACATTTAGAAATAGAGTATTGTTGTAAAATATATGACTCTAGAAAGGTGTTGTATCTTAGGCTCTAAATTAGGATTATAGTTAGAAGATTGTTAATATAGCATTTATTGTAAATGGACACTTGTTTATTTAACTAGTGATCCATAACTAGAGTTTGTTAGGACATTTAGCCTATATATAGCTCATTGCAAGAGTGTTGAGGTGTTCGGGTGTAAACTCTTACAAATTATCATATGTAATTTATTTTCCTAATTAATAAAAGTGTGTGCCTGAGGACACTTCTGCCATTAGACTTTAGTAGACATACCTAGTCAAGGAGATCCCAACTATTTTTTCATTGATTCTTTTCTCGGTTGGGTGCAAATGAAAACATAAGAGAATCACTTTCATTTTCATGTCTGTGGAGAGCCTTCCTATTCTCCATATTTCATGTCCTTCTCTCTCTCGTCCACCTGCTTCCATCCAGATTTCGAGTGGAGCCCGCATGGAGGAGTAAAGGAGGAAGCCACTAGAGGCTATCTTCATTGAGGGTGCCAAGAGAAATGAAGAAGAGTCGAGGTCATGGGTTTGAATGAGCATAATTTATCGCAGTAGCCAGAACTTGCAGCGCTAAAGAATTTGAGATGCACTGCATAGAATCCAAAGAGGTCGCACCATATTCTCTGCTATTTTCCATTCTTTGCATATGATCACTTCTTTGGAAAGGAGTTTGTTGTGTAAAGGATTTTGCAGATATGGTGAATCCACTTGTTGAAACTTATCTCAATGAAGCCAATAAATTGGATGGCTCGAATTTTGTCAATTGGAAATTCAAAATGCATACCTTGATGGAAGGTTATGGTGTATGGATGACCATCAAAGGATGTGAAGGATGAACCAATGCATCTACAGGTGTGACAATGGAAGCAATCCAAGATTTCGATAAGCAGGAGAACAAAGCCAAGGTATTATTATGAATGTTTATGAAATATAATATAATTCCTCACATTAGAGATGCTAGGACTTATAAAGAAACCTGGAAAGCACTTAAAGATTTGTATGAGACTAATAATACAAATTGTATTATTGTTTTGAAGAGTACATTGCTAAGTATTGAAATGGATATAAATGAGTTTGTTAGTACTTTTCTTCGGCGAATTAAAGACATGAAAGATAAATTGGGAGATATAGGAGAAAAATTTTCAAACGCTGATCTTGTCACAAATTCCCTAAATGGAATTCTAGAGGACTATAAAATGTTTATAATAGGCCTTGCAGTGAGAGAGAAAGTTCCTACATTTGAGGAATTGACAAGTATATTGCTGCAAGAAGAAGAGAGGTGCACGAAATTGAATCCGAATTTGAAGCCTTAGAATTCAAACTTAGCACCATGGACAAAGAAGCGATTCCCTAAAGGGAAACCATGGGAAGGAGGTAGAGGAGAGAGTTCATTTCAGAGGAAGTCATTTCCAAATCTAAATCAAGGTATGCCATCTAATAGAAACAAACCTAAGTGTTTCTATTGTGGTAGGATTGGGCATCTTGCTAGAGCATGTTATAAGAAGAAAAATGATGAGGTTGAACATAAACATAAGAAACATTCGGGACACTTTGCAGAAGAAAACCCAAATTTTGATTCAAAAGATCTCAGATTATTTGTGTTTAATGTTGCATTGTCTACTGAAATTGATGATGTTGATGCATGGTTTGTGGATTCTGAAGCCTCAATTCACATGACATGTAATAAGAATTGGTATATAAACTTTAAAGAAACACATAATGGTGCCTATATTTATATTGGAGATGATCATTCCTATAAAATCAAGGGATATGGAGATATTCCAGTAACACTTCTGAATGGTACTGTCAGACACATTCGCAATGTTCTGTATGTCCCTGGGATAAAGAAAAAATTGATTTCTATGTCCACAATTACAGATCAGAATTTGAAGGTCGAATTCTTCAAGACACATTGTATAGTGAAGGACTTGCAAGTTCATTACAAAACTATTGCCTCCAGAGTCGGATTTGGAGGTCTGTACAAACTTGACGTCACCAAAAAGAATCATCAAGCATTGACTTCTGCAACTATGCCTACATAAACTCTTTGGCACCAAAGGTATGGTCACATTAATTATCATGATTTGTTGTTATTAAAAAAAAAATATGGTTGAAGGACTCCCTATGTTGAAGAATGAGTATGTTGCTTGTGAAGGTTCTGCATTAGGAAAGATGCACATAGATGAATTACCCTCTAATTATGATAGGATAAAGAAAGATGTATTATAACTTATACATACTGATGTTTGTGGACCAATGCAGACAAGGTCCTTAGGTGGTGCTTATTATTTTTATTTATTTATTGATGACTGCACAAGATACACATGGGTTTATTTCCTTAGGAAAAAGAGTGATGTTTTTGAATACTTCAAGGAATTTAAAAACATGGTGGAGAAGAAAACATGAAATTCCATAAAAATACTCCACTCAGATCAAGGGGGAGAGTACAGATCAAGGAACTTCATAAAGTATTGCAAAGATCATGGAATAGTACAAGAATTTACAGTACCCCACACTCCACAATAGAATGGAGTTGCAGAAAGGAAAAACAAAACTCTAGTGGAGTGTGCACGAAGTATGATGAAAGGTAAGAATATCTCAATTTCTTTTGGGGTTGAGGCCATTAGCACTGTTGTTTATTTAAAGAATAGAATTCCAACAAGGTGTCTTGATCATAAAAATCCTTTCGAAGCCTTGTATGATTCTAAACCAACAGTTAATAATTTGAGGATATTTGGGTGTAAAGGCACATATTCCAAAGGAGAACAAGAAGAATCTTGATGCTAAATATATCAAATTTATTTTTATAGGGTACTGTTTAGAATTTAAAGCATATAATTTATTTGATCCATCTACTCACAAAGTGTTTGTGAGTAGAGATGTAATTTTCCATGAGCACACAAAAGGAAATAATGAAGACAATAGTCATGAAGGATGGCATGTACTTCTTGAATATGAAGAGGTCAAATAAAAGAAGCACCAGTAGAAAAATACAGCTAGTGACATGGATACATCCAGCAGTGAAGAAGGATCTTCAAAAAATGGATAAGAAGTCAACAATCAATTGAGAAGATCTTTACGACAGGTTCGTCCACCTGAAAAGTATAAATATTATTCCCTTATGAGTAATATTTCAACTTTCATAGAACCCATGAGTTTTAATGAAGCTAATGAACATGATGAGTGGAGAAAATCAATGGAGGAAGAATATGACTCTATAATGAAAAACAAAACTTGGGAATTGACTGAATTGCCTAAAGATAAAAGTCCCATAGGATGGAAATGGATATACAACCCTAAATTTAAAGAAGATGGTAGTATAGATAAATATAAAGCCAGATTGGTGGAAAAAGGGTATTCACATAAGGAGGGCATTGATTATGCAGAAACATTTGCATCAGTAGCTAAATTAAATACTATAAGATTTTTAATTGCATTAGCCTCAAAGTACCATTGGAAGTTTCATCAATTAAATGTAAAATCTTATTTTCTAAATGGTAAGTTAAAGGAGGAGGTTTACCTTACTCAACAAGAGGGGTTTGTGAAAAGTGGTCAAGAACATTTAGTGTGTAAATTAAAGAAAGCATTGTATGGACTGAAACAAGCACCTAGGTCATGGTATGAGAAGATAGTTTCCTTCTTTCTTCAACAAGGTTTTATGAGGAGAAAAAGTGATCCAAATCTGTATACCAAGTTTGATGAAAAGCGACATGTTGTATTGATTTCCTTATATGTTAATGATTTAATTATTATAGGAAATTTAGAAAAAATGATTAGTGGAATTAAGAAGCATATGCCACAAGTATTTGAAATGAAATATCTTGGTGAGTTACATTATTGCCTAGGTCTTGAAGTTTGGAGAAATGTTGGTCAAACCTTTGTGTCTCAAGGTAAATATGTCAAAGAATTATTTAAGAAGCTTAAAATGGATCAGTGTAAAGTTCCTTATGTTCCAATGCAATAGAACATGAAACTTATTGTGATGATGGTTAGAAGGAGGTGAATGGTACAATGTATAGACAAATGGTGGGAAGCTTGAACTATCTCACTACAACCAGACCTGACATAGCATATTTTTTTAGTGCGTTAAGTCAGTTTATGGAAAAACATCTAGAAAACCATTGGAATGCAATGAAAGCAGTACTCAGGTATCTCAAAGGCACAATTGATTATGGTATTAAATACACTGATTCATTTGATGTTGAGTTGATAGGTTACTTAGATTCAGACTAGGTTGGCAATCCGGATGATCAGAGATCTACTACAGGTTATGCCTTTGGCATTGGATCCAGGATTGTTTCATGGTGCAATAAGAAGCAGCCTAATGTATCTTTGTCATCCACTGAGGCAAATTATAAATAATTGTGCGTAACAACTTGTGAAGTTGTTTGGTTGAGAAGACTGCTTCAAGATGTTGGATAAGAACAAAGGAAAGATATGATAATCAAATGTGATAACCAAAGCTCAATCAAGTTGGAAAATAATCCAGTTTACCATTCAAGGACAAAGCATGTTGATACTCAGTTTCATTTTGTTCGAGAAAATATGCAGTCTAATGACATTACTTTAATGTATTGTAATACTAGTGAAAATGTTGTTGATGTTTTCACTAAGCCTCTTGGGAAGATAAAATTTGAACTGTTTAGGGAGATGTTAGGTGTGGATGTCAATCCTTTCTCCATTAAAGGGGAGACTTAGAAATAATGGATATTAGTTGTGATTTAATGTATTCCTCTAAACTGAATAATGGTTCCAACCATCTAAACCGAATATCATCCTATATAATGTACTCCTCAATTGATTTAATAAAACACAGTGTGTGGATTTGGTTTGATGACCTCCAGGTGCTGCCTCACTTGAGAGAAACCGTTTTCTTTCTTCATTTCTATTTTCAAGTATAGGTGTCTATAATAATAATCTCCTTTTTCGATAAGTTTCTATGAACTTTTAAGGATTTTCATGACCTTAAAACATTGGGCACACCATGTGTTCTACCTGACATAATAGAGACTTGAGAGAGGGGCCCATATTGTTGTCTTACCCAATTGGTTGGTGTGTAGTTGGCCACTATAAGGGAGAAGCCCCGAATTATTGGATGGTTGTAAAACAATGTTTTCCTTAGTTCTTGTTTTCAGCATTTCTGAAATTTGGAGGTTCTATTAGACATTATCAGTTCCTTTTGACATTAAAATGGGACATCACATGGTATTTTAGAGATGGGATTTAAATGCATTCGATTTTACACTTCTTTGTCTGTGTATGTGATATATATATACAAAGAAGAGTATTTGTGGTAAATTCCAGTTTCCATGGATGTGCTGATAGCGCTTTTCCCCAGTGGAGAATAGTGTTCAAGGAATAAACATGGTTGTGTCATTGAGTTTTCTCCATCTCAAATCAATTCCTCCAACGATTTTCACTTAGAAGAAAACCAGTGACTAATCTATTTTCTAGACTCGGACCAATCCCAATTTGAGATCCTTCAGCAGGCAGATCCGAGAAAAAACGCCATAAAAATATTTATTGTCCGATTACAATTCATCAAAATGGGGATGCTTTATTTGTTTGTATATTTTAATTAGTGTATTTAGAATAAGCATATCCATGGAGAGAGGAATGTTTTTATGTTTTCCTTGTATTTATTTTTCACATACATGGTTGATTATTTTGTTAAAAATATA
>JZKD02S1792268.1:85825-100534 GCA_000966675.3 Picea glauca | reverse complement strand
CAGCTACACCATTAACAATTGCTGCAATAACCAAGATCACAAGAAGAAATACCATGCACAAGAACACAAGAAATATCCTGGGAAACCCTTCTCAACAAGGGAAGAAAACCCAACATTCCTTTGCTATATTCTCAAGAGAAAGACCTCCCACACCATAGACCTAGCACATAAAAGGGTGCTCTTTAAAAACCAAGAAGGCTAGCGCCCAAGAGAGGTGCGCACTTTAGCCCTAGAACATGTACTTGTTGAAATTTCCAAAATCACATGTTTGTTGTGTTTCCTCAATGGGGAAATCACCTTTATTTATATTAGACTGGACACATCAAAAGTGGTGTCTATTGGCACAACAGGGCCGACCTCAATAACTCAGAATATAGTTAATAATTACCATATTAATTATCTTTCACTTTATGGTGGCACTGACCTGTACCCTTTACATCACAATTAGGGTTAAAGGTAAATCTAACTCTTAGACAATATAACAAGGGATTTCACACACCCACTAGTGCTCAACCACTAGGGGCATGTCAATCTGTGCTCAGCCATAGGGACGTCCAACTCAACAGATCTCTATCTCACCGAGTCTCATAGGAGAATCATCTGGACACACTCTCACTAGTGCTCAACCACTAGGATCACGTCCACCTGTGCTCAACCACAGGGACGTCCTACTTAACAGATCTCTATCTCACAGGAGAATCATTTGGAGTACTACATCGTCTCAACTCTCTACATAGAGGAGAACAGTAAACTCATCACATGGGCTCCTTCACCCCTCACAAGGGTACACATCATTTCATCTTAAACGACACACCCATCTCATGGGCATCTTCCCTACACAGGGGCACACATCGTTCCATCTCCGTCTCAGAGAGAAACGACACACCCATCTCATGAGCATCTTCCCCACACAGGGACACACAACGTTCCATCTTTGTCTCAGAGAGGAACGACACACCCATCTCATTGGCTCTCTCACAGGCCGACTCACTCAGTCTGTGTCTTGAAGGATGTCTCACGCAACTGTAATCATCAACACTCCCTTTCAGCTAGGGAGGCATTCTCCACCAGGCCAAGTCTCTCACGGAAGTACTCGACCTTCGTCTTGGCAAGTGGTTTGGTGAAGATATCTGCAATCTGCTTATGTGTAGGAAGGTACTGCACATGTACTGCTTTCCTTTGCACCATGTCTTTGATATAAGGATATTTTATTTCAATGTGTTTTGATCTATCGTGAAACACAGGGTTCTCAAAGAGCTTCACACAACTTTGGTTATCACAATGAATAGTGGTAGGATCCATCTCATGATCAAATAAATTTTTCAGGAGCTTGCGAAGCCACACTCAAATCTATATACTCTATTTCTGCGGTACTCAAGGCCACAAAACTATGTTTCCTGCTGCACCAAAAAACCGTGGCAGACCCTAAGGTAAAACAACAACCGGATGTGCACTTCCGGTCCACTGTGCTCCCTACCCAATCTGCTTCAGCATATCCTTGCAAACTCAAGTCTACACTAGAAGCATATCTCAGGCCATATCCAACTGTGTCTCGTAGGTATCTCAATACATGCTTCGCTGCTATCCAGTGAGTTTGTCTCGGTTGACTCATGAACTGACTAAGTACATTCACTGCATAGCATATATCATGTTTGGTGTTAACCAGATACATCAGTGATCCAATTTGCTGTCGGTACAAATGTGGATCAATCTCGCCTGAATCAATAGAAGCATCATTCATTTTCTTCAAATCCATCACCATCGGTGTAGGCATGGATTTGCACTCTGTCATACCGAACTTCTTCAATATTTCCACTGTATATTTTCCTTTACTCAGGAAAATCTCATCAGTCCTTTGCCATACTTCTAGTCCCAAGAAGTAGTGCATCATACCCAGATCCTTCATCTCGAATTTAGCAGTCAATGCTTGTTTGCATTCAACAATAAGTCTTTTTGAACCGGTGAGGAATAGGTCATCCACATATAGGACCAAGATTAAGCACTCGTTACCAACAATATGATAATATAGGTTTGGATCAACAACACTCTTGCTAAAGTCCAAACTCATCAAGAGTCCATCCATTTTCTCATACCAAGCACGAGGTACTTGCTTTAGTCCATACAAGGCTTTCTTCAACCTACACACATGAGATTTCTTGTTGTGTATCACGAGTCCTTCTGGTTGCTCGATATAAACTTCTTCCTCAATCTCACCATTAAGAAAGGCTGTCTTTACATCCATCTGATGTATTTCTAACCCATGGATGCAACTAGTGCAATGATAGTATGGATGGAAGTGTATCGGGCTACTAGAGCAAATGTCTCATCATAGTCTACTCCCTTTACTTGTGAGAATCCTTTGGCTACAAATCTCGCTTTGTATTTCTCGATACTTCCATCAACTACATGCTTGATCTTATAGATCCACTTGGAAGTCACTACAGTGTTCGTTTCTGGTCTTAGAACAATATCTCATACATCATTCTTCAAGTTAGACTGATATTCTTCTGTCATGGCATCTTGCCATACCTACTCACCTGTCACTTCTCCATGACAAGAATTCCCAGAATCAATGATGTGGCTCATGGTTGAAAAGTAGCTCGAAAATCTCTTTGGTCTCTTGCTCTCTCGAGATATGCCTCGAGGGGCTGCATGTCCCTCTACCTCCTGCAGAGTTTGTTGAGCCCAGGTAGGCCTTTTATGCCCTACTGCAATATCTCTGGGGATATCAACTGGAGCAACTGGATCAGCTGGAATAACTGGATCAACTGGAATAACTGGATCAACTGGAATAATGTCTATCTCCCTCTGAATTGCTGAAGGGGGAGAAAGTACTGTTTCACTGTCGATCTCCATCTGAGATTCTTTGGATCTTTGAAAGGCTATCTCTTCTTCAAAGATAACATCTTTGCTTATCTCAATTTGTCTTTGACTAGGGATGTAGATCCGATATGCCTTCAAAGATTCACTGTATCCCACAAATGTACCCTTTCTCATTGAAGGATCTAGCTTGGATCTCTTCTCTTTTGGTACATGCAAATATACCGGGCACCCAAATATCCTGAAGTGTCCAATCTTAGGCTTCACTCCGGTGAAGGTTTCTTTGGGAGTTATGTTCTTCAAAATTTGGTGAGGACTCCTGTTCTGAACATATATTGCTGTCATGCATGCTTCTGCCCACAGAGTCATAGGTAGACTCTGATCATGTATCATCGCTTTGGTTGCCTCGATGATGGTTCTGTTCTTCCTCTCTGCAACCCCATTTTGCTGAGTGTTTTAAGGAACTGTGTACTCCCTCTTGATCCCTGCTTCAATACAGAAATTGCTGAAATCCTTGGAGGTGTATTCTCCTCCATTATTTGATCTTAGTACCTTGATCTTTCTTTCGGTCAGGTTCTCAACTTGAGCTTTGAATTCTTGAAATTTTGCAAGGACTCCATCATTGTTCATGAAGTAAATCTAAGTTTTCCGAGAGTGATCACCTGTGAAGAGTACATAGTACAAATATCCATTTAGGGAGGCAACAATCATTGGCCCACACACATCTGAATGTATCAAGTCCAAGATTTTCTTGGATTTATTGTCACTGCTCAAGAAGGACCCTTTGACATTCTTGCCAAGAGCACAACCTTTGCAAACACCTTTACGCTGAATCTGTATCTCTAGAAGGCCTGTTACCGTTTTCCCTAGAGCTAGGAGAGCTCTATAATGAATGTGAGCAAGTCTCCTATGCCATAGCTCACTTAAGTTGATAGTATCATGTAACAAGGCCTGGACTGGTCTGATGGTCCATTTGTATAAGCTGCTTTCTCGAACACCAATTACTTTGGCAAAATTTATGTGTGAGTCCTTGTGCCATGCAAGAACTTTTCCTTTAGAAAAGGTAACCTTATAGCCTTTGTCTTCTAAGGCAGAAATGGAGACAAGGTTCCTCTTCATCCCAGGTACAGATAGTA
This sequence comes from Picea glauca, assembly GCA_000966675.3. Lineage (NCBI taxonomy): Eukaryota > Viridiplantae > Streptophyta > Pinopsida > Pinales > Pinaceae > Picea > Picea glauca. Next base: position 96,578 of record JZKD02S1792268.1, on the reverse strand, counting down.
CTTCACTTAGCTGAAGATGCATGTCAGAATCTAGTTGGAAGGTAGAAGTTCGAACCCGGTTCACATTATATCTGGCATCGTCTCCAAGGATAACATGTAGGTTGCTCTCTTTCTCAACAAGATTAGTCAGGTGATCTCTAAAACCGGTCATGTGCCTGGAGGCACCACTGTCAATTAGCCAAGTATCATCATTAGTAGGAACCATACACCATACCTGAGAGTGCTGAAATGAATAAGAAGGCTGCTTCTTTGATGTCTTCATCTCTCTGAAGTCTTGGCTTCCGGGAACTGTATTTGCTTGATCCATCAAGCTTATCTTCCATCATAGTTCAGTTCATCATATTTTAGATTCTTCACAAACCCTTTCCACCTGGGCTAGAAAACCTAATGGCTAGGCTAGGCTAGCAACCTTAGGTTTTGTTGGGCTTATGACTGCCAACAATAAGCCTTGAAAGTTAGAACACTAGTGAGATGAGAAGCTCCTTCAATGAATTGTAAAAACCCTAATTTTGAAATTTTTGTAGAAAATTGCGAAATCCTAGGGCCAAAAATCCAAAATGATCGGAAATGCAATCTGAAGCTTGCTGAAGGCGCTGGGGGAGGTCATACACTCCCATAGAATTTTTAGCCCCAACGTCCAGGTTTAAGGTGCTGAAATACCTCAGAAAAGGAGGGCTGTACGGATTTTTTGGAAACCCTAGGAGGGTTGTACGGTTCTGTAGAAGTGAGAGGATGATTGGTAGATGCTTGTGCAATGGGTTCTTCAAGACCTAAGCTCTGATACCATGTTGAATTTTCACTATGCTAGGCACATGCATGAGGCTTAATTCATTTTTAGCATTTACTTGAACCGTAGACAAATGAAGCTACACCATTAACAATTACTGCAATAACCAAGATCACAAGAAGAAATACCATGCACAAGAACACAAGAAATATCCTGGGAAACCCTTCTCAATAAGGGAAGAAAACCCAACAATCCTTTGCTATATTCTCAAGAGAAAGACCTCCCACACCATAGACCTAGCACATAAAAGGGTGCTCTTCAAAAACCAAGAAGGCTAGCGCNCTTTATTTATATTAGACTGGACACATCAAAAGTGGTGTCTATTGGCACAACAAGGCCAACCTCAATAACTTCGAATATAATTAATAATTACCATATTAATTATCTTTTACATCAATCATCTTTCACTTTATGGTGGGGTTGACTTGTACCCTTTACATCACAATTAGTGTTACAGGTAAATCTAACTCTTAGACAATATAGCAAGGGATATCGCACACCCACTAGTGCTCAACCACTAGGGGCACGTCCACTTGTGCTCAGCCACATGGACGTCCAACTCAACAGATCTCTATCTCACCGAGTCTCACAGGAGAATCATCTGGACACACACTCACTAGTGCTTAGCCACTAGGATCACGTCCACCTGTGCTCAGCCATAGGGACGTCCTACTTAACAGATCTCTATCTCACTGAGTCTCACAGGAGAATCATCTGGAGTACCACATCGTCTCAACTCTCTACATAAAGGAGAACAATAAACCCATCACATGGGCTCCTTCACCCCTCACAGGGGTACACATCGTTTCATCTCAAACGACACACCCATCTCATGGGCATCTTCCCTACACAGGGGCACACAACGTTCCATCTCCATCTCAGAGAGAAATGACACACCCATCTCATGGGCATCTTCCCCACACAGGGGCACACAACGTTCCATCTTCGTCTCAGAGAGGAACGACACACCCATCTCATGGGCTCTCTCACACGCTGACTCACTCAGTCTGTGTCCTGGAGGATGTCTCACGCAGCTGTAATCATCAACAGATAGAAGTAACAGAATATGACTCGTCCTACCTTGCAGCGCAAAAATGGAACAATTTAACATATTGACCTATGCCAATGGCTTAATTTTTTTTCTTCTTTTTCAAATATTTTTGGTGTTACGTCGTCTTTGCCACGATTGACCAACATATTCGAACGAGCAATCCAACCATGCAGTTAAGCGATTGAGCGTACCAAAAGATCAACGTAGTCAAACCTCCTGTGAGGCTATTCATGAAGTCTATTAACCAGAAAGAAGGCTTCATATGCTTTTCTGTCTAACAACCAAGTAAGTCTGCTGGTTGCAACTTAGAACATGGTTGCTCACTAGTGAATAAGAAAGTAGAAAAGCCAATTTTCTTTTGAACTGCGTCTTGAAATACCTCCACCGTCCTCAATTCAACTGGATCATGACTAAAACTGTTATCCAAGCAATGATCCAACTGAGGATCACATTGAAGAACCAAATTAGAGTGTGGGATCTTTGCCAAACTGTGAGGAAGATCATCTTTTGGTTGAACCAAAAGCTGTTCCCCTTGCTACAATAGTACATGATTAAACTATTCTTCTTGAATCAATGTTAGATATGTAAAGTTAAACTCTCATGCTGATTCAAGTCCTCATGGCTAATTTGTTGCTTGTTTTTTAGTTTACCATCACTAATTACTTGTTTTTTAGTTTACCATGGCTAATTGGTGTGTTCCTACTAGGCTGATTGTGGAGTCGTGCCTTTACTGCAGAACCCTACATTTCTTACCTTATATTGTTAGAAGCTCCAAGGCTCTAAGAATAGTCATCTTGTCCTACTAGTTATATAGTTAAGGGGTGGAGTCACATGTGAGCTTTCTTCTGCTACACAGTGACGACTATGTGGCATTGCCCATTTTTAGAGGGACTCTGAAAGTTTTGAGCTGGTCATATAAGTTTTCCTATGGGTGTGGGATTGTCCATTATTCAGACAAAATGCTTGACTTGATACTTATGCACCCTTAGTGCTTGGGTAGGTGTGTTGCATGTCGATCCAATTATGGAAACTTGTCAAGTCTCGTCTTGATGTATTTCAGTTGTTGTGGGAAGGCAGTCTGCAAGACTTTATTTGATCATGTATTGAATCTGAACACTTTTCTTAACATGGTGTAATACTGTCTCAAAATATAGTCATGATATATTTTTTTCCCCCATGGAAAACCTCGCGGGGAAACTCTCTGGCACTTCCCTACATTTCACAGATGGTACCCAGTTCAAACTCGTCGGTGTTGATTGTGGCGTTTGATCCGTAGGGACATTGAGTGAGGTACATGACAGAAGCAGCCAGGCCGGGATTGACTGCAAGACCTCCTGCATGAAGCTCAAAGCATTCAACCACTTGAGCTAGCCCACTGGGATAAAATTTAAACATAATCATGCTATATCTATGCTGATGGAATAAATGCTCTGAACTGTAGCCAAGGAAATATGTAGAATTTTATGGTTTTATAACTAATTTATCATCATTTGTGAATTGCATGATAAATCTCTTTAACAGGACATCCTTTTTGCACTTTGCTTATTTCATAATAGGCTGTTTTCTCTCTCTCTTTTTGTTTTTGTAATTTTTCTAGGTAACAACTCCCGGGGAAAACCCCTGGTACTTCTTCTCATTTCGAGGATGGTACCCAGGGTAAACCCTAGATTCTTTATTGGACAATGCCAGATCAACAACAGGGCTTGAAGCCGTAACAACAATTTACTCATAATGAGCTCAACATGTCATTAACTGGAATAGGACCTAGGTGGGGAGGATAACACTCCATCCCACAACCACATGAGCTAGACCCAATTGACATAATAAATTGTTTTCATGTGTGAAACCAGTTTACTTTCGATCTTATTCAATAGATTGTTTATATTTAATAACTGCCAACCGGTTTGATTGGTTAAATAGAGCAAGGATGCATAATCCGGATTGGTTTGTTATTTTTATGAGGAATGATAAAATTTTAGTGTCTTAGATAATGTGTAATTATCTCATTTGAGGTTCATTATGTGGATTGGTTTATTTATAAGTTGCTGTTGTAAAGGAGTGCGTCCCAAATTATCTTTTTAAAATCTTTTCTCCTTGTGGGAAATATCTTGTAATATGGAATTGATTTTAATTCCTTTTGTAATGAGATAATTGATTTTAATTATCTTATTCGAGGTTCATTATGTGGATTGGTTTATTTATAAGCTGCTGTTGTAAAGGAGTGCGTCCCAAATTATCTTTTTAAAATCTTTTCTCCTTGTGGGAAATATCTTGTAATATGGAATTGATTTTAATTCCTTTTGCATGTAAAGTCTTGTATGATAGGAGGGCATTTATGAAATAAGAAGGCTGTAGCAGAATTTTAGTATACTTTTTTCTTGGTTCTTTTAGCAGAAGTGACTAATTATCTTTTAGTTGTGAACAGCCAGAACATCAACGACTCATTGCGGATGCAGGTGCTCTTTCCTGTCTGGTTTCTTTGCTAAAAAGACATGGAAATGGATCCAATGATCGTGCTGTGAATGGTGTCCTTCGAAGAGCTGCTGATGCTATCACAAATCTGGCCCATGAAAATGGCACTATCAAAACTTGCATCAGGTTTGTATGGTTTCAAGATTTTACTGTTGTTAGTTTGGATAAACAAAAGTAATTTATCTCAGAAAAGGCTTTGTACTCAAGCAGCTAAAATGTAAGAAATATCATTCATTTTCAGGACAGAAGGAGGAATTCCTCCTTTAGTCGATTTGCTTGAGTCAACTGATACCAAGGTGCAGCGAGCAGCAGCAGGTGCTTTGCGTACCTTAGCATTCAAAAATGAGGCGAACAAGAATCAGGTTTGAGATTCTACTCAGCAAAAACTACTGAATTTCTTTGCTTGAGTTTATTGTATTTTTTGCTTTTGCAGTCTATGTCCCTTATTTCTAATCTAAGGTAAGTTGTGTATTACTATCAGGCTTTATATATTGTAATCTGCTTTTCTTTAAGTATGGCAAGTGTGTTGTTTCAGATTGTCGAGTGCAATGCTCTTCCCACTCTTATTTTCATGTTGCGTTCGGAGGATGTTGGCATCCACTATGAGGCGGTAAGAATTATGTTTTTAAAGAGGTTCTTTTGTCTTTAACATGGATTATGTTAAGACCATTTTTCTATAATACCTAAAAAGCCATACCCTCGATGAGTTAGCAATTGTCTAAATCCATAAAATGTACTATAAAACCAAGGGTTCTAGCAAAAATTTTACTGTAATTATAAATAAAAGTAACGTGACCCTCATTTGGTGGTTATATAGAACATCCACAAGTCAATCTACAAGGGCTGCTACTTAAATAACATTAAGTTCATGGGCCTTTTTGTCCATAGATGAATTAGTGTCATTGCTGTTGCCTTGACTGATCAACCAGGCAGTCCTCCTATTGGATCTCAAGTCTCATTACTTAGATATATCACGAGAAAGATGCAAGAAAAATTTATTGATATCGTTTCTTTATTAGGGGCTGAATCTTAGGTCATCACTCTACCTTAGGATTCTAAATTTGCATGGTACAAATAAGAGGGAACATGGGGTGATGACCATTGATGACTTTTGATTCATTACTTCTGAAATACCAAAACATCAATTTTGCTTTTGAAGTGAACAAAATAATTTCAGCTCAAATATTAAAATCTCGGATTTCAAAAGGTAGCATACTAGCAAGGAAGGGCCTATCATTATCAAATAGGGTGGATTGGGTTGCTAAAAGAAGTGTAGGGGATTTTGGAGGGCAATCAAAGGGAGGAAGCACACATTTTGTGCAAACAGGGGAGAAGGATTATTTTGGGTTCAAGCGGTGTGTTCCACATTTTCTTGAATTTCTTATTCCTTGAAATGGTGGAATTATTTACTCTTGGGTATTTCATTTCATATACTATTGCAGTTGGAATTAGTTATTGTCTTGGGATAAATTACATTATAATTATTTAAGTCAACATTTGGTCAATCTAGAATGGGTCATCATTAGGATGATGAGAAAAGAAAGTCTATGGAGTGTTATGAAAACTAACCAACCAAGGTGAGCTAGGGGAAATTAAAATTAAAATCAATAAGCTATAAATCTAAAATAGTTCTTAATAAGGGATTAATAATGTTAGTCATTAAGATTTAATATTTATCAATTAGATTAAAATCAATTTTTATTGTTAAAGGATTTCTTTTTGCCTATTTCAATGCTGTTCAAATTATAAATCTAAAGAGCCATTAAGATTTTGATTCATTCTTATAACCTACCAACCTATCCTAAATTTAAGGAAACAAACAACAACAAACAACAAAGAAACAAAGAAAATAAAAAAGAGAAAAGGGTGGGACAAACAAAAACACAATAAAGAACTCAATCCATTAAAATAAATGAGAAATTCAAACACAAGGCTAGTAGAACTAAGCTTCATTCAAACAAGCAATAGGAAAGACTTGGACCAACAAGCACCCAAACCTTACCTTTACTTACCACTATACTGTTCATCAACAAACACCCAAACATTACCTTTACTTACCACTATGCTTTTCATCCATGATTATGCATGTATATGACAAAAACACAATTTTTACTAATTTTAACCTTGTCCTCCTTATTCTAGTTTTGAGGCTGCATTTTTATCTCAATGGCTTCACTAATTTGTTGTTTCGAACAATGATTAATCTTAGTAATAACCTTCCTGTCTTCCAAGCAAATAGTTTTGTGCAAGTGCTTAGCCAAGGCCAACGATTTGATGCGATCATGGAGGACATCGACACCATTTTCTTTCATACTAACTTGGATGGAGTGACCAATCTCCCCTATGTAAGACTTGTCATGAGTGGATGAAATCAAGTATACACCTTCATGCCAACGAGGATTCATAGGGTACTTGATTGATCTAATATCCTTTTAATGGATGTAGGAGGACCAAAGATTGTCTTGATTTGCTTCTTCAGTGTTTTGGTGATCTTGTTTGTTGTGCCCTGGATGTAGGGCGAGAATGGAGTTCAAAGACAAGGGTGAAGGGTCGTTCTAAGGGGAATGAATACAGATCTGCCCAGGATCGTGACAACTAAGAGGATGGAGGCTGCTCTGAGGCATAGGAACATCACATGAGCAACAAAATGTGTGATTACCCCCTAGAAGGAAAGGGAGGGTCGTCAACACTACCATTTGGACATACAAAACCTTATGGGGAAACATGATAAGGTGTTTGGGCAAATTCCACCCGAAGTACCACTAGACAGGGGATTTGAGCATACCATTGAGCTTGAGGAAGGGGCCGAACCTGTTATTACGACCCCATACCGACATTCGAAGAGGTTCAAGGACAAAATTGAGAAGACCATCCGGGAGCTTCTAGAGATGGGGCACATCAGACCCAACTCTAGCCCTTTTGCTTCGTTTGTGGTATTGGTGAAGAAAAAAGATGGAACCTTGAGAATGTGTATGGATTACCGGGCCTTGAACAAGAAGACCATTAAGAGTTGGTACTCGATTCCAAGGATTGACGAACTACTCGATGAGCTACATGGGGTGGTCTACTTTTCAAAGATAGACCTTAGATCGAGATATCACCATATCAAGGTACGGGAGGAGGATGTGCACAAGACAACTTTTTGATGCCACTATGGACATTATGAGTTTCTAGTCATGCCTTTTGGTTTGACTAACACTTCGACCACATTCCAGTCGTGCATGAACCATATTTTCCTCAAACAGTTGAGGAAGTTCTTGTTGGGGTTTTTTGATGACTTGTTGATCTACAACAGAACGTGGGAGGACCATCTACGTCATATAGATGAGATACTCAACATCACGGGGGAGTAGTCGCTCTATGCCAAAGAGACGAAGTGCGAGTTTGGCCTAACATAGATTTTGTATTTTGGACACATCATTAGCGCACAGGGTGTACAGGTCCACTAGGAGAAGATATAGGTGATACTTGATTGGCCCACACCCAGGTTGTTGACAGAGCTACGAAGTTTCTTGGGGTTATGTAGTTATTATCGACGCTTCGTGAGAGGGTTTTCGCAACTTGTTGCACCATTGATCGACCTCACGAAGAAGGGTGCATTCAGGTGGACAGAGGAGGGCCAAAAGGCATTTGACAGGATGAAGGGAGTGATACTTGCCTGGTGTTAGCACTCCCCAACTTTTCTCAGCCCTTTGTGCTAGAGTGTGATGCATCTGGAGAAGGGATAGGAGCAGTATTGATGCAGAACAAGCAGCCCATAGCTTTTGAGAGCCACAAGCTAGGGGAAATTCAGAGGCTCCTTTCCATCTACGACAAGGAAATATTGGCCATCATGCACGCATTAGCCAAATTCAGACAAAATCTGGTAGGAGGTCGCTTTGTGGTGAAGATTGATCACAATGGTCTGAAGCTTTTCTTGGAGCAGAAGGCTCTGAGCGAGAGGCAACAAAAATGGGTCAGCAAGGTACATGCGTATGACTTTGACATAGAATATGTCAAAGGGAAGAATAATGTGGTCGCAGATGCCTTAGCTAGGAGACTTATAGCATTTTCCATGTCTGAGATTGAAGTGGATTGGAAGTCTCCTTTTGATAGAGTATTCCAAAAACTCCTTTGCAGGGGAGCTAATAGACGACAAAATGCAGGATGACAGGTACACAATAGTAGATGATGTCATCTATTACAAAGGCTAGATATATCTTGTTCAAGAATCCACTCTCAAAGAGAAGATCTTGAGAGCCGAACATGAGGAACAATTAGTCGGATATCTAGGATTCGTGAAGACTTACAAGCAGGTACGTGAGAGATTCTCTTGGAAGGGTCTCGAAGGGGATGTCTTAAAGTATGTGAGGGAATGCTTGATTTGTCAACAAAATAAGTTGGAGCTCACACACCCAGTAGGTTTACTACAACCCTTGCCTATTCCAGAACTGAAGTGGGAGAGTATTTCTATGGATTTCATCACAGGGCTATAGGAGGTGCAGGACAAGTGTTGTATTTATGTGGTGGTGGACAAATTAACCAAGTGCGCTCACTTCTTTGCCATATTCTCCAAGTACAAAGCCCCTCAGGTAGCAGAGCTCTTCTTCAGAGAGATTTTCAGACTCCATGGATTACCTAGGTTTATTGTGAGCGACAGGGATAGTAGATTCCTTAGCGCCTTTTGGCAGGAGTTGTTCAGATTGGCGGGAACTGAGTTGACACCTAGTACGAGTTATCACCCCAGATTGACGAGTAGACTGACTCCTGAGATTGTCAACGAATGGGTTGAGGGGTATCTGCGTCACTAGGTTTCTCGACAACAAAAGGCATTTTTAGATAGCTGCATCTTGGTGAGTATTGCTACAATACCACCCATCACATGTCTATCGGGATGAGCCCATTTAGGGCATTGTACGACTATGAGGACCCATCGTTTGTAGAGTTGGCATTTGGCGAGAGTAGGGCTCCCAAAGCCAAAGATTGGATTCAGGAAAGTCAGAACATCTTGAGAGTCCTAAAGGACAACTTGCAAATGGCACAGAATCAACAAAAGACATATGTTGATCGACATTGGGTGGAGCGTAGCTTCGAGGTAGGAGACCTAGTCTTTTTGAGGCTCCAACAATATCAACAGTCTTCACTAAAGAAGAGTGGAGCAGAGAAACTCCAGCCACGTTTCTACGGGCCATACAGGGTGATCAAAAGAGTCAGAGAGGTGGCCTACAAGTTAGAGTTACCAGAGGGAAACGAGATTCACAATGTATTCCATGTCTCCTATCTCAAGAAGGCTTTGGGCCAACAGGTTGTCTCTTCCACAAACCTACCATCCCTAGACGAGGAAGGTCATTTGATCTTGGTGCCTGAGGAAATTTTGGCATTCAAGGAAAAACGTTTGAGGAGCAAGATGGTGAACGAGTACTTGATAAGATGGAAGGATCTATTGGAGGAGGATGCCACATGGAAGGGCAAGTAGATTTTACAGTATCCGGTGTTGCAATTGCTTGAGGAAAAGCAATCTCGGGGAGGGAGGACTGTCATATCCCCTCCCTTTTGATCCCATCGTTGGAGGGACACATTGGCTTAGGGGGGCTCCCCGTAGGCCATAGTCCCCAACGATAGGGGAGCTATGGAGATCCAAGGGGCACCAAGGGGCAATGACTTGCAATTAAGGGGGATAATTTGGGTTTAAAACAAGCAAGGTTGACTTGCCTTAAGGAACAAATCACCCACAAAAGAAGGAAAGTGAATTAAGAAGACACTATGAGAAGAGGAGAGGCTCATTTGGTTAGGACATAACTTAGATTTGGATATTTAAATCTATAGCTTTGGAGGCGACTGCCTCGGTTTTTTGAGGGTTGTTTAACCCTTTATCTGATGAGTTTTGGTGGGTTAAAATCTCACCCTAGCTCAACCCCTACTCATTGCTAGCTACAACAAGTCCATTTCTTAAGGTGCCTGTTGGGCAAGTTTGGCAAAGGACGATAGAGGAGGTTACAACTACAAGAAAGGAAGGGCCGCCACCTGTTATAGGCTTGTCTCAGCAAGTAGAGGAAGGGTCGAACCTGTAGTGGCTTTCTGAAGGAGGGGCCAAACCCTATAAGAGCTTGGAAGTATTGATAGAGGGCACACTGAAGTTGGTAAAAGTGCAACAAGTACATTCTAGGAAACTTGAATGTCGGCTACTACACTTAAGCACATGTTTATTCATTCTATGTTGTTGTAGGGTTAGGGTTAACACATATTCTCTGTTGTTATCAAACCGTTGCTATAAATTCTCTGGTTATTTGTCTGAGTTTTTGGACAATAGCCTCTAAACACAAGAGGGAAATACTTTGTACCATGTACCATGCACTTTATGTTTAATTTCACTTTGACTTAGGAAATTTAAGTCAAAAGTGAAATTTGGTCATTTAAGCCTAAAATGACTATTAATTCACTTTGTGGGTGAATTGAGGGACATT
>JZKD02S1792268.1:63369-79987 GCA_000966675.3 Picea glauca | reverse complement strand
CAAATCTAGGTTTAATTTTGTCTTTGATTTTAACTTTAATTTTTAGCTCAATTCAAATATTTATAATTTTGAGCTAGATATAAAAGCACCTTAAATGGGTTGTAAATCATCAAAGTTGAAAAAAGGCTGAAGCATGGTAAAGCTGAATACCACAATCTTTTGATCACTTTCTACTTCTAAAAAAATTGTTGAGGCTGAAGTTAAGCATCTTATTGGTCTTTTGGGATGAATTACATAGGTTGTAAAGTTGTAAACTTGATAAGTACCAAATGATGGATTATTTTTCTGATTTTGGTTTGGTATACGTTCTCACTTTATATTTTATATTCTTATTTGTTGTAGGTGGGTGTAATTGGGAATTTGGTTCATTCATCTACCAATATAAAGAAAGAAGTTCTTCTTGCTGGAGCTTTACAACCAGTTATTGGTCTCTTGAGGTATGTAAGATATGTCCCGTTTGGTTGTGTATATGTTCGATGGTCTGATGGTGCAAGTCAATTGCAAGGCATTTTTTGGGATAGTTTTGGAATGGAGTTTTTATGAATGCCTTTGATTTTGTACTCGTGCATATATAAGGGCACATCTTGGATTTTGTCTTATATTGTAGCATTTTATTTAACGAAGTTGTAGCCAACAACAATTTAGAAGATCTTAATTCATTCTACCTTGATAATAAACCAAAGTGTTGGTTTGAAACGATATGGAAAACTCAAGAATAGTTTATCTTGAAACATTATTCTGAAACACTTCTTACTGCAGAAGCTGGAAATCTAAAAAATAATTTTGCTTTATCAATCTTTTACATACCATTTCCCTTTTATCTAGGAAAACATATTTCTTTAGCCATATGACATTTCATTTTATTCAATGATTTATCAATTTTAGATGTTTGATGGTGTCATTTTCCTATTTTTTTCCTTTTTGAACATATGGTATTCCTCTATATGATAGTTGCCTAACATGGGAGAGCTTTGATTTGAAGTTTTGTTTTGCTATCTAATTTCTGATTTTGACTAGGTTGTCACCATGGTGGTGTTGTAACTATTACGTTATGAGTGTTGCCTCACTTTTGTTGACATACACTTGTCCCTTATGTTTATAGATGGCAACATTATCTTAGAAAATCCCTTTAGTGTGATTAAGGAGGAGTTTTGAATGTCTGTTGGGCTTCGTAGCTGTATCAAATTATTATTCTTTTAACAATGCTATTGACCTCCTCATAGAAGGGGACTGCTTCAAAGGGCTTTGTAGTAACAATGGCATCCATTTTAGAAATGAAATGGGGCTTCTTACATAAAGGGGCCCATTGCAAATCATGGTTCATAATTATTGTAGGGATTACACTATCATGGAAACACTAAAACATTACATTTTAAAATTAGAATTCATTAAGTATAGAGTCATAAATAGATTAATACAAACTTTGAAATGGAGTATAGACATGTAGTATATACCGTAATGGTTAAATAATTAATTTTCTCATTAGTATCGAAAGTGAGTACAATGAAACATCAAATGCGGCTAGGGACAACCATAGGGGGACCTTGTGAAATTGAAGCAGATGACTCCCCATAAAATTATGTGTGTGATTTTATGTGTTCATAGTAAGATAGTCAATATAGTCAAGCTAGCCTATAAAAACCAAGCTAGTCCAAAATGTTTACCAAAGCATACTCAAGCAAGTAATGCTCAAACTATCATTATTTGGACACAATTAAAAGTTCTTTGCGACAAGATTGGATGACTTGCTCAAAGCCTTTGATACAATTTCAAGATGTCTACTAATTAAGAGGCTTAAACTAAGTTGCATGAAACATGGAAATGCCTTGGAAATGTGAGTCCCTAAAATGGGTACATTGAGGGAAACACTATATATATATATATATATATATATTTTTTTTTTTTTTTAAATAACCCATTATCTTGCAAGAANGAAACACTATATATATATATATATTTTTTTTTTTTTTTAAATAACCCATTATCTTGCAAGAAAATAAGAATGATACACATAAATGGCATTTGAGAAGAAACTCATGTCTATATTAGGTGTTACCATGTATTCATTAATCATTAATTAAGGGTCTTTTAGGCTGCCCATGTGTTCCATCGTCCATGCCTCTCATGGGTGCTTGGGTGGGGGCTCACAACCTTTAAGAAAATCACTGAAACATTGCATGGTTTGGTTGAGGTCGTTTTTAGGGTTTTTCGTACGTGTTAGGGTATTTCAGGTTTGGGAATGTTGCCAAGGTAGACGTTTCTTGCAATACAGGGATTAAGGTATTGGGGATGCTAGATTTGGTGATCTCTTAGGTTATGATTCTTTATGTAGTATGAGATGATTGTTGCTAAGGTCCATACCAAGAAGGACAACAAACATTACCTACACAACATGTAATACCCCAATTTTGATCCCTAGACTAGCAATGCAAATGTGTACATGATGAACGGCTATAAGCCGATTGGTTATGATTCTTTATGTAGCATGAGATGATTGTTGCTAAGGTCCATACCAAGGACAACAAACATTACCTACACAACATGTAATACCCCAATTTTGATCCCCATACTAGTAATGCAAATGTGTACATGATGAATGGCTATAAGCTCGACAAATATAATTTGTAACTGAGCATCGAATGTTAATATAAATACATCATAGGTTGTAGAAGAGGAAGGACAAAGAATGGGGGACTATGACTCCAAAAGATGGGAAAGTCAAAGGGAGAGGTGAGGGGCCTAGTGTTGAATTTTCACTAAGCTAGGCTCAAGCATGAGGTTTATTTCATTTAGCATGTACTTGAACCATAAACAAATGCAGCTACACCATACACAAGTGCTGTAATAACCAAGATCACAAGAAGAATTACCATGCAGAAGAACACAAGAAATATTCGGGGAAAATCCTTCTCAACAAGGGAGAAAAACCCAACAATCCTTTGCTATATTCTCAAGATAAGATCCCCTAACCATAAACCCTAATGCACACAAGAGGGTGCTTATACAACCTTGAAACTAGCGCCCAAGAGAGGTGCGCACTTAAACCTTACAAGTGTTGCTGAAATTTCCAAATGACAAGTGACAAGTGACAAGTGAGAGAGTGTGTTTCCTCAATGGGGAAATCACCTCTATTTATACAAAACCAGACACAACAATAGGTGTGTCTATTGGCACAACATGGCCGACCTCAATAACAAAGAAATATAATTAATTATTACAATAAACATTAATTATCTTTCACATATGGTGGGGCTGATTTGTACCCTTTACATCATAATTAGGGTTACAAGCAAATCTTACACTTAGACAATATAGCAAGGGATCCTCATGTCCACTAGTGCTCAACCACTAGGGACACGTCCACCTGTGCTCAGCCACAGGGACGTCATACTCAACAGATCTCTATCTCAACTGAGTCCACAGGAGAATTATTTGGAGTACCATCTCAAGCTTGACTCAACGGAGTCCACAGGAGTACAAAGGCAGGAAACCACATCGACTCAACTCTCACAGAGGAGAATGATACACCCATCAAATGGGCTCTCATAGGTTGACTCAATGCAGTCACAGAGGAGAACGTATCTTGGAGAATGTCACACGATGATGCAATCATCAACACTCCCTCTCAGCTAGGGAGGCATTCTCCACCAGGCCAAGTCTCTCACGGAAGTACACTAACTTCGTCCTAGCAAGCGGTTTGGTGAAGATATCTGCAATCCAATCATGTGTAGGAAGGTACTTCTTTTCTCTGTACCATATCTTTGATATAATGGTATTTTATCTCAATGTGTTTCGATTTATCGTGAAACACCGGATTCTCCGAGAGCTTCACACAATTTTGGTTATCACAATGAATAATGGTAGAATCCATCTCATGATCAAATAAATCTGCAAGGAGTCTGCGAAGCCACATTGCTTCGCAGACTGCCACACTCAACGTTATATACTCTGCTTCTGCGGTACTTAAAGCCATAGAGCTCTGTTTTCTACTGCACCAGGAAACCATGGTAGACCCCAAGGTAAAACAACAACCATATGTGCTCTTCTGGTCCACTGTGCTCCTTGCCCAATCTGCATCGGTATATCCCTGCAATCTCATGTCTACATCGGAGGCATATCACAGGCCATATCCAACAAGCCTTGTAGATATCTCAATACATGCTTCACTGCTATCCAGTTAGTCTGTCTCAACTGACTCATAAATTGACTAAGTATGTTCACTACATAGCATATGTTAGGTCTGGTGTTAACCAGATACATCAATGATCTAATCAACTGTCGATAAAGATGTGGATCAATCTTGCCTGAATCAATAGAAGCCTCGTTCAATTTATTCAGATCCATCACCATCGTTGTAGGCATGGATTTGCAGTTTGTCATATCGAATTTCTTCAATATCTCCATTGTATATTTTCCTTGGCTTAGGAAAATCTCATCAGTCCTTTGCCATACTTCTAGTCCCAAGAAGTACTGCATCGTACCCAAATACTTCATCTCGAATTCAGAAGTCAATGCACGCTTGCATTCAACAATAAGTCTTTTTGAACCGGTGAGGAATAAGTCATCAACGTATAGTACCAAGATCAAGCACTCGTCACCAACATTGTTATAATATAGGTTTGGATTAACAACACTCTTGTTGAAGCCCAAACCCATCAGGAATCCATCCATCTTCTCGTACCTAGCACGAGGTGCCTGCTTTAGTCCATACAGGGCTTTCTTCAACTTGCATACATGAGATTTCTGCTCATGTATCACAAATCCTTTTGGCTGCTCAATGTAAACCTTTTCCTTAATCTCACCATTGAGAAAGGCTGTCTTTACATCCATCTAATGTAGTTTCCAACCCATGGATGCAACTAGTGCAATGATAGTACGGATGGAAGTGTATCGGGCTACAGGAACAAATGTCTTCTCATAATCAATTCCCTCCACCTGTGAGAATCCTCTGGCCACAAATCTCGCTTTGTACTTCTTGACACTTCCATCAGCTGCATGCTTGATCTTATAGATCCACTTGGAAGTCACTACAGACTTCCCTTCCGGTCTCGGAACAATATCTCACACATAATTTTTCATGATGGATTGGATGGAAGTGTCATGGCATCTTGCCATACCTGCTGACCTGCTGCTTCTCCATGACAAGAAGGCTCAATATCAATGATGTGGCTCATGGCTGAAACATAGCTTGAAAATCTTTGTGGTCTCTTTCTCTCTCGGAATGTGCCTCAAGGAGCTGCATGTCCCTCTGCCTCTTGCAGAGTCTGTCGAACCCATGCACGCCTTTTATGGCCTACTGCAATGTCTCCAGGAACAACAACTGGAGCAACTGGATCATCTGGATCAATGGCTGTCTCCCTTTGAATTGATGAAGGGGGAGAAGGTATTGTCTCGTTGTCAATCTCCATCTGAAATTCTCTAGATCTTCGAAAGGCTATCTCTTCCTCAAAGATGACATCTCTGCTCACCTCAATCTGTCTCTGACCAGGGATGTAGATCCTGTATGGCTTCGAAGACTCACTGTATCCCACAAATGTACCCTTTCTGCCTAAAGGGTATAGCTTGGACCTCTTCTCCTTGGGTACATGAAAGTTTACTAGACACCCAAATATCCTGAAGTGTCCAACCTCAGGCTTCACTCCGGTGAAAGCTTCTTAGGGAGTCTTGTTCTTCAAAATCTAGTGAGGACTCTTGTTTTGAACATATACTGCTGTCATGGATGCTTCTACCCATAGAATCATAGGTAGATTATGATCGTGTATCATTTCTTTGGTTGCTTCAATGATGGTTCTGTTCTTCCTCTCTGCAACCCCATGTTGTTGAGGGTTGTAAGGAACGATCTACTCCCTCTTGATCCCTGCCTCTATACATAAATCACTGAAATCACTTGAGGTGTACTCTCCTCCATTATCTGATCTTAGCACCTTGATCCTCCTTCCGGCCAGTTTCTCAATTTGAGCTTTGAATTCTTGAAATCTCGCAAGGACTCCATCCTTGGTCTTCAGGAAATAAATCCACTTTATTCGAGAGTGATCATCTATGAAGAGCACATAGTACAAATATCCATATGGGTCCACACACATCTGAATGTATCAAGTCCAAGATCCCCTTGGATCTGCTGTCACTGCTCAAGAAGGACCCCTTGACATTCTTGCCAAGAGCACAACCTCTGCAAACACCATTATGCTGAACCTGTATCTCTAGAAGGCTTGTTACCATCTTCCCTAGAGCGAGAAGGGCTCTATAATGTATATGAGAAAGTCTCCTATGCCACAACTCACTCAAGATGATAGTATCATGTAACAGGGCCTGGATTGGTCGAACAATCAACATGTATAACCTGTTTTCTTGAACACCAATTACTCGGGCATAATCCATATGTGAGTTCTTGTGCCATTCAAGAACTTTTCCTTTAGAAAAGGTAACCTTGTAGCCTTTATCCTCTAAGGCAGAAATGGAGACAAGGTTCCTTTTCATCCCAGGTACATATAGTACCTTACTCAACTGAAGGGGTATGTCTTAATCTAGTTGGAATGTAGAAATTCCAACCCTTTTCACATAATATCTGGCATTGTCTCCAAGTACAACATGTAGATTGGTCTCTTTCTCAAGAAGATCTGTCAGATGATCTCTATATCCGGTCATGTGCCTGGAGGCAACATTGTCAATTAACCAAATATCATTATTAGTAGGAATCGTACCTAAGAGTGCTGATATGAATAAGAAGGCTTTATCTTTGATGTCTTCATCTCTCTTATGTGGCTTTGGATCAACTTCAACAGCGGAGGCAAGTTGTCTTTCTTTCTCTTCATCGGTAGCCGTCTCTGGTAAAGCTTTTTGTATCACACTTAACAGGTCATCCTCTTCCAGGGTGACCTGTAGTCTTGACTTCCATGAACTGAAGTTGCTTGATTCTTACACAAACCCTTAGCAACTAGGCTAGGAAACCTAACGGCTAGGTTGAAAAACCCTTAGAAGAACATTGGTGAGCTGAAAAACTCCTTCAATGGGTTGTAGAAACCGTAAAACCGAAATTCTGCAGAAAATTACAGAACCCTAGAAACCCTAGGGCCAAAAATCCAAAATTTTTGGAATTGCTATCTGAATGTTGCTGGAGGTGCGTTGAAGGAGGTCGTACACTCCTATGCTATTTTTAGTCCCAATGTTTCAGTGGAAGGTGCTGAAACAACCAAAAAATGAGAGGGCCGTACTTTTTTTTCTGGAAACCCTAGGAGGGTCGTACGGTTCTGTAGAAGAGAGGACGAATGGCTTTGAAAGCTTGTGCAATGGCTCTTTCAAGTCCTACATTCTGATAAAATGTTGAATTTTCACTATGCTAGGCTCAAGCATGAGGTTTATTTCATTTAGCATGTACTTGAACCATAAACAAATGCAACTACACCATACACAAGTGCTGCTATAACCAAGATCACAAGAAGAATTACCATGCACAAGAACACAAGAAATATCTTGGGAGAACCCTTCTCAACAAGGGGGAAAAACCCAACAATCCTTTGCTATATTCTCAAGAGAAGATCCCCCAACCGTAAACCCTAATGCACATAAGAGGGTGCTTCTACAACCTTGAAACTAGTGCCCAAGAGAGGTCAGCACTTCATCCTTACAAGTGTTGTTGAAATTTCCAAATGACAAGTGACAAGTGAGAGAGTGTGTGTTTCCTCAATGGGGAAACCACCTCTATTTATACAAGACCAGACACAACAATAGGTGTGTCTATTGGCACAACAGGGCCGACCTCAATAACTCAAAAATATAATTAATTATTACAATAAACATTAATTATCTTTCACATATGGTGGGGCCGACTTATACCCTTTACATCATAATTAGGGTTACAAGTAAATCTTACACTTAGATAATATAGCAAGGGATCCACACGTCCATTAGTGCTTATTCACTAGGGACACGTCCACCTGTGCTCAACCACATGGACGTCATACTCAACAAATCTCTATCTCAACTGAGTCCACAGGAGAATCATTTGGAGTACCATCTCAAGCCTGACTCAACGGAGTCCATAGGAGTACAAAGGTAGGAGACCACACCGACTCAACTCTCACAGAGAAGAACGATACACCCATCACATGGGCACACCCAACACATGGGCTCTCACATGTCGACTCAACTCAGTCACAAAGAACGTATCCTGGAGAATGTCACACGCACTGCAATCATCAACACTTAGGGGGCTCAAGGGGGGCTAAAAGAAGATGATAAAATTCCTTAACCTTGTTTAATTATTGCTCTTTAATCCATGTACTATTTTATCCTAAGTTGGGGATTAATTGCATGAAAGAGGTATGTGGGATTTCTATAGAGATACATGGCCCCTTAATGCCATTAAATTTTTACTAAGCCTTTTTAGCCAGGTTAAGAGCAATGTTATCAAAACTTGACCATTTTCGGAAAAATCGGTTGGTCTGATCGGTTTCGAGGCCATATCGGTCTAGTTGAAGGATTCAAACCAGAAATGGTCAGCTCTGTACCAAATTGGCTAGAAATGCCAAAATCGGTTGGTTTTGTATTAAATTGTACAATCGATGATGGGGGCCACTTAAACTCAATTTTTTTTTATAAAAATTCAATAAAATAAAAGCGATAAAACTATTTGGGACAAAAATGGTTGAATGATATGGATTATGTTTAGTACAACCTTGGATTGAGGCGCAACCAGTTGTTGAACGAGACCCTCGAATTAAGCAACATAGTCTTGGATCATATTTATTCCTCATTAAAGTGGGTTGTGGAGACTATGCCAACAACATTTGACAATGAAGACCTATCTTTGATGGACTTGGACCCACTTCCACAACCATAGGACCTAAACATTGTTGTTGGATGGGTACCTTCAAGGCTAGGGGGATCGAGCTAGAATCTCGTTTTTGAGTCTAGTCATGTTGAGGATGTAGATTATGAGAATTCATATGATTGTCATATTATTAGATTGTATAGTCTAGACTATAGTTATTAATTAGTACTATGCATATTTTTGGGTTCTTGAGGCCATTAAAGCCTCTTTGTTGATGTGTTTTGGTTCAAATATGGATTGCAAATGGTGCTATTTTGGTTACATGCACCCTTACTCGCTATATACATGAGAAACTTTACATATTTGTGTATAATGGTTTGGATTCACATCGATGGACATGAATATCTATATCTATCTATCTATCTATATATCTAAGTTGCAGGAAATGCCCCCCCTCGGTTTTGGGTCGGAAACCGATACTGTACGGCCAAGAAGCGCCCTTGGCCGTACCGTACAACGTTTCCCGATTTGGAAATGCCGTATGGTACGGCCGATGA
The DNA here is from genome assembly GCA_000966675.3 of Picea glauca. NCBI lineage: Eukaryota > Viridiplantae > Streptophyta > Pinopsida > Pinales > Pinaceae > Picea > Picea glauca. Next base: position 70,660 of record JZKD02S1792268.1, on the reverse strand, counting down.
TGTTTCCTGGCCATACCGGCCCGTACAGCCAGCGTTTTGGGCGTCTTTGAGGCGAAATAAGAAAAAGAAAGGGGGCCATGGGGCCCCCAAACAGTCAAATATATATTTTTTTGCATTTTCTATTTTTTTCTTGCATCATTATTACATTTTTTTTTGCATCATTATGTTTTTCTTGCAATATAATGTCTTATTTTAAAAAAAACTATATATACATATATACATATTTTAATTTTTTTTTATTTACGACGTTTCCCCCAGCGTTTCCCTGGATGTTTCCATTTTTTCGGGGCCTGTTTTGTACTGTCCCGGTTTTGGAAACTTGGAAACGTTTCCCTGTTTCGTGCAACTTATATATATATATATATTTGAATATTTTATGTATTTGTTGGTCGATCGGTTTTGTGGTCCCATTTTTGCCCAGTTCTGGTTTTTAGGGTTGATCGGTTTGATTCTAATAACATTGGTTGAGAGAGAGTTCGAATAATCTGGGAGTTTGAATTACCAGGCTGTTTGAGTGACTATTATGTTTGAACTATCATTTCGGTTCAAATCATCATTCTGTTCGAATTACCGTTCGATGGGGGAACTTGAATTATCAATTGTTGGGAGAGTTCAAATTGCCATTTGGTTGAGAAATTTGGGAGAGATGGAATTACCATTATGTTGGGGAAATTTCGTAGAGTTCTCTCTGAGCATAAGTGGCCATAGAACTGTTATAGAAATTATGTTGAGTTACAACTGAGAATTATGAAGGAAATGAAGATTGTATGTAATGGTAATTGCTGTCATTGAGGAATTGATCTACAACTAAGAATCCTTGGAATCACTGCAGTGAGCGTAGCCAACTTGTGTTGGAACCTTGGAGGGAAGTGAGATAGTTGAAGGGATAGGCCGATGGGGAAAGATGCTTGTGGATTGGGATTGCTGTAGGTGGAAAATTGACTATGAACTGGAGAATTGGGCTATGTGAAGAGAGTTAGAGCCAACCATAGGTAAATTTGCCCTCGTGGATTCATAGCTTGAGCTCAGGGATGGTTGTGTTGCAGAGAGAATTGGTGCAGCCGGGAGCCTATGGTTGGGGAAACGTTATTCTTCCACAGCCAGCTGGTGGATATTACCTAGAAAAGTGTTCACAACTTGTGATTATGCTGAATTAATGTTGTTTATGTCATGGATTATATTAGTTTCTAGTTTGTTTAGTTCTATTTGCAAATTTAATTTTTCATTTTAAATTCATGGGACCAGGGTGATTGAATGGTTTAATTATATTGTATAAGCACTGCATTATAGTGCCTGCATATGCTAATTAATTAACGGTGGGGCAGTGTGGAAAGGTGTCAGGATAGTCAGAGATATGGTATCAGACCAACAAACTTGGAGTGAAAATTGTTGGCTTCAAGAGTACCCCTTATCCTCAATAGAGTATCAGAACTATTAGTTACAACATTGGGGCTGTATGGGTCAAAAATAAGTTTGTATAGGAACAAATTACTGTTGTATATGAAGCGTTTGACAAAATGTCTCCATGAGAAGAATTTGGTAAAATGTGACAGGTTAAATAAATATAATTGGTGTAAATCATGGATTGTAGAGTTCAACTCCATGGCAAATTGAGGAAAAAAAATGCAATTTGTAGGCTAAACGTTTGATAAAATGTCCCTGAGGAGAAATGACACTATAGAGTTGTAATTGAGAATTCCTAGTTTTAAAATGCTCAAATGGTGTCTTCCGCTAGAGCATAGGGTTGAATTGAAGTGGCATTGATGAAATTTATAAAATACAGAGGTCAGTTTGGTGTAAAAAAAGTGGGCTAATATTGTGAAATTTGTGATTTGGTGAATTTTTTTCCCATGAGTTGGCACGAGCTTATGGACATGTTTTTGACAACATACAATATTAGGATAATGTTTGACACTTTCATATACCGGTGACACCTCTCCTATACGGTTTGGAAGTTTGGAGCATATACCCAAGGCAAGCAGGTTCAAACCACATTAAATTGGTACTCATCACTATGCTGTCGAAACAAATTCAGTGAATTGTTTAAAAAAATTGGAAATTGTTGAATGCCAGTTCATGGCATTTAAATTTGTTAGATTTGGCGAAATTGTTCACCATGAATTGACATTTAGTTAATGGACATTTGAAGAGTATATGATCTTTGAACTTGTTTTCAATATTGATAATTATGATTTAGTCCGACTTATTTTTGGATCAAATTTGAAGTTATAAAAAATAATTATATTTGTATTTTACTTGAAAATACAATATTTAAAAAAAATGCCTAATTCTTTTTGCCATACTATTTTATTATTATTATTTTTATTGATGATTTTTTCCAAATTTCATTGTGGCCAGATTTAAACATGAACATGAGCCAGGTTGCAGCTTGTAATCATTTTTTTATCCATTGTGTCTAGAAATGTGAAGTGCTTTTGCCTAACTTTGAATGTCTTTTGGAGTCCTTTTGAGTTTGTGGAATCCTTGTTTCCAGTTGCTATATTTGTGCTACTCTTGGGTAAGATTCTAATCTGAAATTAAATATCTTCTGACAGTTCAAGGTGCCAGGAAAGCCAAAGGGAAGCAGCATTGTTATTAGGGCAGTTTGCAACAACAGATCCTGAGTGCAAGGTGGTAGATGGCCAAGTGTGCCCCTTTTAGTAATTGTTGGTTTTATATTTCAGAGACCATAACAGAAAATCTTGTTTTTATCAGGCTTTAAGTTCAATGATGGTGCTTGTGTTTTCTTTTACAACTCTCGATTCTTTGTTTATGTTGTGTATGGTACATTTACAACATATATATTTTTTTATGTGATCTCCACTTAACTCTGTGCTTTAGTTGTATACCTTCCTTCTTGAATAAGCACTTTACATATATATGTGAAGTATGGAGGAAATTTGTGAAGTTTATTGGATTGCTACTTGAGTGCACATTATTATTTTGTTTTCTCTATTGTAAGAAATAAATTATGTGAACACATTTCTCAAGTACATATTCTGAAAAGGTGTTAAAAGGTGAAACTTGGTGAGGTACCAGCATGACAGATGTAATGAAGTGAGATCTCTCTGTAATTGTTTTGTTGATTTAGGTGTTTTATGTACATGTAGGTTCATATTGTCCAACGTGGTGCTGTTCGTCCTCTTTCTAAAATGCTCCAATTGCCAGATGCCCAACTCAAGGAGATGGCAGCATTTGCTCTTGGTAGATTAGCACAGGTTTTGAATATATGAAATGATCTATCTTGTTCCAATTGTAGTGGTTTGGTACTCTTTTCTTCATTTCTTGTTTGGGGATCGCAATTTTTTCATTGAATCTTTTCTTTTAAGTTTTGCTATGGAATTAGTCATGGAACTTTTCCTTTAATTTCTGAAGGTTTTATTTCAAAACATTTGATGTTGACAAGCAGAATTCACACAACCAAGCTGGCATTGTCCATGACGGGGGGTTAACACCGCTTCTTGAGCTTCTAGAGTCTAAAAATGGGTCTCTTCAACACAATGCGGCTTTTGCTCTTTATGGGCTTGCAGATAATGAGGTCATTCAAAAGCTTGTATTCGGGTGCCTGTAGGATTTATCTGCTTTTACCATATGATCTGTATTTTAAAAAACGTGAATCATCTTTTTTTTATAACTATTATCATTGAATTTTCTGCATATATTTGGCCTTTTCCTGTGCAGTTAAAATATATTCTATCCTTGACTGTTTTATTGGAGGAGCCTCGCTGAGCTAGATGTCATTTGTTATGTTTTTCAGGATAATATTTCTGACATCACAAAGGAGGGAGGTGTTCAGAAGTTACAAGATGTAGAATTGATTGTCCAGGTAAGGTTGACTTTGGAAGTCTGTGTTTCTGTTAGCTCTCATTGTTTGCAGGGAGAGGTTTTAATATGGAGTAAACTTGTCTGTCTGCATTATCAAATGATTTGTTTTCCAGATCCTGTCATTTCCGTTGTTTAAACTTTAAATGTCTTATTTCCTTAATGACTTTAATGATTTATAAGATATTGTATTCTGGCTGCAGGCATCAAAGGACTGTGTAGCCAAGACTTTAAAGAGGATTGAAGAAAAAATTCATGGAAGAGTGAGATTCCCTGTTCCTTGGATATTGTTGTACATAGTTAAATGTTACGTTAACACATATTTGAATTTTATGATTGTAGTTTTGTTTACAAGATATAGCATTAAGATTGATAATAAAATGCCTTGCTTAATGAGAGTTATGATGATATGAATTTATGCTTTTAATGATGGCTGAATGTTATGACCTCAAAATCCTCAAAATTTATAAAACATTACAGCATGGATATGTATATTTTTCAAGTAAGTTTTAAAATTATTAAGGGAAGTCTAAGTAAGAAAAAGCTCCCAGTTAATTAAAGAAATGTAAACAAGGTGAAAACCACCTTATTTTAGTATCCGGGTAAGAACAATGGGCCCTAGAGACATTTGGGCATCCCAAAGGAAAAATATTATTAGCTTAAGCATGTGAATTTATCATTACTGCCAGCTTGCTTTGGTGAAAATGGAGAATAAACAAGGAAAGGATATGTGGTGCTTTCAGGCCACTGAAAGTATACTCCTTGAACTAGGCCCAACAAATTATAATTATGGAGGGCTTTCTGCTCTAAAAGGGGAACAATATTTCTTCACTCAACACACAGATTGAGGGTTTCTAGGAAGGTGCAGATTAAATTAGCTTCAGATCGGTTACAGCTGTAATCAAGGCTAGCCCTTAGCATATTGAAGGGGTTTTGCCCATGTTTCAGCAAATTTAAGAGCAGTCTGTGAGTTGCTAGGAATTGGGTATTGCTACGGTAGATTTTACATTATTTTTATAGCTGTTTTATCCTTGTTTTGTCGTAAACTGCAAAGGTCCAACCTCTTTCAGCTGGGCCTTTTGACCCCTTCATAAATTCAGATTTATAGCAGATCTATGGATTGTTATTTATTATTGCTGTTTTTGGTATAGCTGTTTTATCCTTGTTTTGTGGTAAGGGTCCAACCTCTATCAGCTGGATCTTTTGATCCCTTCATAAATTCATATTTATAGAAGATCTATGGATTGTTATTTATTATTGCTGTTTCTGGTATATACTGTTGTTATTACTGAATGGCTAATTCCATACTTGGATTTTGATTTAATTTGAAGGACATATAATATATGTGCTAAGAACTGCATGTTTTTGTATGCTATTTATGACTGATAATTTCTTAAAAGCTTAAAAGGTTGAACTAGGGCAATGGGTGAGTGCTTTTGTTGGGATGGGAACATACTGTGTAGGGACAAAAGGGGTTGAAGTGCTCATGTTGGTCACACAGCTTCCTTTACTAGTGTGTAGGTCCCAGATATCGCTGATAACCTCTTATGTCTATAGTCTGGGTACATAATTTATCCTATTTATGTGACATTTTATGCCTAAGAGTTTGAGGTGTTGACTTGCCATTCATCTTGGCGGTATTCTACACATTCCCTCTGATATCGTGGGTCCTTCCCACATGTTTGGTGTTATAAAGGGAAGTGTAAGCTACTTTGTGTGAGTTGAGCCTCACTTCACTGGCTACTCTTGTTTACTTGAGTGCTCATTCCAAGGTCACAGTGTGAAGTTGTTGTTTGCCATGAAAATGACAGGTTGTGGATTCATAAAGTAAGCAATTACCCTTAAGTGAATGGTCATGATTATCAAATGCCGTTGAGTATGTTGAGATTGAGATATGTGCCTCCTAAAGAATGTTTGAATCGACCATCTCTCCCATTTTGCACCTATATATTTTGAAATAAAATGCTTCCTTTAACTATTAATCTGAACAGTAAATGATGTAAATTGTGATTTGGTATTTGATACAAGAAATTTGGGCCAATGCAGTCACCACTAGTACTGGAAAAAATCAAATTCTGCCATGTTTAATAATCAAAATCTCCTGTTAGCCTAACCAATATCCCATGGCCAAAAACCTAAAAGTGGGAAAGTCCAGAACATTATACACTAAACAGTTCATCAGCCCATGTCTTGGTGTTAGAATTAGGGTAGTAAAGCAGAACAGAAGTATCTTTTAAATTTCAATGAGTATAACAACTAGATCTACTGTTCAGACATCAATCTCTACTACTTAAACAGTGTACAGACCTAGGAGATCTGATAATATGGATAAAGAGTAAGACTATAGTGCAGATCTGAACTCAAGCTTAAATATAGATATACAGATCTAAACTCAAAAACAATCTGATCATTAAACAATCAATCAAACTGTAGAAGCAGAAAGGTAAACTCAATATACAGTTCAGATCCAATAGTTGTCAATGTTAAAACACAAATCTAGATAGATCAAAACAGTACTGAAATCAAAACAGGGTTCAGATCTGAAAATGATAAGTAGGTAGCTTACCTTGTCCTGAAACCTTACTTCTGAAGAAATCACAGCCACCACAAGAGATGTAGAACCATTTGTAATTATGTTCAGGCAAAGTCCAGGTCATAGATCCACCATATAGGTTGGATCTCTTGCCAAGAGATGAAGAAACTTTCTTGCCACCAAAGGGATATGGCCACAAAGACTTCACACAGTCAAACCCTCACACAAACAGTAGGTAAAGAACACAAACCCTCACACAGAACTTCAGGAGACAAAACCCTCACTAAGGAAGGCCAAAGGCAAAGAAGGAGGTCATAGTCTGAACAGGACAGCAAATACCCCACAGCAGAAGAGATGGCGGCACCCACAGTCAAACCATAGCAGCAAATAAAAGTGCCGCTCCTACAGATACCTCACACAGCAACGAGGAGAGGGGCTGCACCAGCCACACAACAGTAGAGGAGAAGAGGATGTAACTACCAGCCACACACATAGAAGAGAGGCCGTATCAACAGTCACTCCACAACAAAAGAGGCTGCAACAGCAATCACCCCCACAGCAGAAAAGGGCCACAACACTCAGCCAGATCACAATATTAAAGAGCTGCACCACAGTAAAGGGGCTGCACCACTCAGCCAAATCACAATAGAAAAGAGCTGCACCAGGTTACTCGACAGCAGAGGAGAAAGGGCCGCACCCACAGCAGACAGGAGGCCACACTAACCAGCCAATACTTCAACCGCAAGTAGACAAGGGCTGCAGCAAAACACTCACACTCCAACAGCAACAAATAGAAGGCCGCAACACACACAACAGTCCTCTAGGTTAGCCGCAGCAAGAAGGCAACAGTCCTCTAGGGTAGCCGCAGCAAAAAGGAGAAGATCCGCTCACACTAGGAACATAAGAGCAACACAATAATAAAAGTGTGTATATGAG
>JZKD02S1792268.1:47737-59703 GCA_000966675.3 Picea glauca | reverse complement strand
ACTAGGTGGCAATACTCGTTCATTCATGTTCAAGGTGACCTTATTAACTTTATCATCATTGCATATGGGATACATCCCTCTTGTGGTCATGTCCTCCTTCAAGGAGGGTCACACACCAACAAACATACTTGATCGAGGATCAAGTTGCCCCAGAACTTTTTCTGGGGTCTTATCCACCAAGGTCTAAGACCAAGGATCAACCCATGCCATAGGCATGGGTACCCTGGACTATGTCCAGGGGCCTTAGGCTTATCTAGGGGCTTTAACTGCTTGGTCCTAGACCAAGAACCCCAGTCGTATACTGGGGGCCCTAACAAGGGTCTTTACTGCTTGGTACCAGACCAAGAACCCCAATCATCTACTGGGGGCCCTCTCAGGGGTCTTTACTGCTTGGTACCAGACCAAGACCCCAGTCATCTACTGGGGGCCCTCTCAGGGGTCTTTTGCCATGGCACTGACTGATTGGTCCCAAACCAAGAAACCCCAGGGGTGCACTTGGGGGCCCTAGATCTCAGCTAGGGTCTTTTCCATCCTCCCGGAGAATGGCTCTTGCAGCTGCTATAAATTTAACAGTTGGTAATAACATAAGATTTCAAACAAGTTTATGCAGCAGTCAGGATAAGCCAAACCCCAGGTGGTGGATCAGTTTGGTCCTTGGTCGCCCCCCAACCATCTGCAGCAGGCTCAGAAGCAGTAACTATCAGCTTCAATCTATGGTTGGCCTGCTCAGGAGGCTTCTTGGCCTCTGAGATGTTGGAAGCCAGTGTAGGAAACTTATCATTCTATTTGCCTTCAGGCGTGGCCAGTTGTGATCCTTGCACCTATATAGAATACTTGCTTGGTGTTTGACAGTTTGTTTATTATTGCTCAATAATAGGTGATTGGGGGGTTCACACTCTTAGCTTATGATACCCTTGTGTTTAAGCTTTTACATTTTTGACATTTTGTGCGGATGTCAGATCTTTTGATTGATCGAGAATTTTATTACATGATGTTCCAATTTTTGACTTTATCTTGAGACAGTTGCCACTTTTGTGGATATCGATTGGTTGAATTTTTGGAATGTTTAGTGTTGAAGCTTTTACTTGATTTTGATATTGTTTTTGCTGATATCCAATGTTTTGATTGGCAGGTATTGAAGCACTTACTTTACCTAATGCGTGTATCAGATAAAATTGTTCAAAGACGAGTTGCTTTGGCTCTTGCTCATCTTTGTGGTGTTGATGACCAGAGAACAATCTTCATTGATAACAATGGTAAAAATAATGGGGTTTGACATACTATACATCTTTTGGCTATGAAATATTAGACAATGTCTAGTTCAACCAAATCTAGTTCCTGTTATTCTAAGTGGAATAAGTTTCTACTTTGTATAAGAAATCGCTATTAGAAAAAATGCAAATATTAAATATAGATAATATTTTGACATGCAGGTTTGGAAGTACTACTTGGACTTTTTGAGCCTGGTTCAAGTTCAAAACAACAACATGATGGTGCTGTAGCATTGCATACTCTAGCAAAAAGGGCTACTGCTGATTGTCCGATAGATGCTGCCCTTCCGCCTCCAACACCCCAGGTCTTTTTTGATAGAGACATTACACAATAATCATATTATTTTGGCATTTGCTAACTATAAAATTCCAAATATTGGATCTATTGAAAGTAGGTTATAGTAGAAATATTTAGTTGTTTTGCCTCACCAAAGAGAGTGCTGGGGAGAATAGTCGAAATACTTGAAATGTGGAGAGAGAGTGTTGTGGTGCAAGAGATGAAAGAGATGGATGATTAATTTCATGTCAGTATGGTGCTTGAAATTCAGCTAGAGACATAGTTAAACAGTGCCAAATTTAGAGAAAAAGACACCTGGTCAATAAGCTAAAAATTGAGCAACATTTTCCCTCTGAAATTGCAGATAATTTTAGCTGAAAAGTATATCAAATTTTGAAGTGCAAGAACCTTCAGACCAGTGTTACAAAACTCACAAACATGGCTTGGCACCTAAAATGGGCCGAGTTGATGTGCTAATGAGTCAAACTTGCTGCCCGTGAGTCCAATTGCTGGTGGCAAATGTGACTCAAGCAGTTGTTGGTGAAACTCTGAACCACGAGTACATTCGGAGTTATTTGTGAATTGGTGAGTTAGACTTGCAGGCCTGTTGAAAAACTTGGGTCCCTTTATAAACTCAAACAACAAAAATAATTCCATTATGATTTTTTTAATTAGCTGAGTTTTTCCTGAGCCTGATTCAAACTCCTACTCTCAGGCCTTGCTGAGTTTTTTCTGTGCTGAGTATTGGAACATTGCTTCAGATAATTGTATCCATGTCAGCTTCGATGATCCAATGACCCCCTGGCTAAAATTACTGAAGTTTAAATATTACTGAAGTACCTGGCACTATACAATGTACACATTTTTATTGGATATTTTGTTGACCCATAGATGAAATGCTGAAAATAAATGTTAACAGTAAAAGCATAGCTCTAAGCATGCACCACCCAGGGTCTCAACCTTTTAGATTAGGTTCCACTGTCAGAGGCTTTTGATATTGTAGACATTAGGCTGATTGGTAAACTGTGAGAGAGCGGAGATTAGGCTTCATTGATTGATTTCGTTATTCTGGTAGACACTAAGCTGTTTAGTATATACTGTACTGCAAGGAAGCTGTTAGGAACTTAGGATATCTTACACATATAGGGGTTCTATATCAACACTCCATTTCAAAATTGTTGAAACACACTTCAAGTAATTTATTTACAGAATTCTAACAGGTCTCTCCACGTTCTGCTTACTTTTGTTGAAGCAAAACAACAGGGCTAGAATTGGTGGTTAATTGTTAGAACTTAGAGGAGACTTAGATTTTCCCTTTCTTGAAACTCAACATCAGAAAGGAACAATTGTTTTTGCAAAAGTATCCAATGCTTGCTTCCTCAAGCAACTGTAGCCTTCCTACTTCAAGGTTTAGAACAATGTCTTTGTTGCTGGTGTATAAGATAGGCAAGTTGCTGAACATGAGAGCACTCCCACCACATAGCCATGGGTACGGGATGATGATTTTTAATCCCTGAGAGCCATTTACAATAATGGGTAATGCTAATAGTAATTATAAGGAAGTTTCATCCCATAGGCATGGTTCTTGCATTAAACTAGCTAAAATTTCTTTTTATCTTCTATATGGTAAATGTAGGTAATGAAACAACTTAACATACACTCTAGGCACACGAAAGGTTGATCCTGTATAATCATAGCAAAAAATACATCCACACACATAAATATATATGTACATATATATAAGAAGAACATTCCAATTTTTACAAGTTAGGTATGCATGTGTTTGTGCTTTTCTTATGCATATCTTTACAATGCTCTTTTATTCAGTTGTTTATTTGGGTGACACACGGAAGTTCACTGTTGGCAGAAAATGGCTTTGGTAAACCACTTTCTGGCCTGTGTTAACAAGCTTCCTTACTTGTCATTGCGTGATTTGTATCTCATTCTGCTTTGCAACAACACATCCCTGTTCTTTGCAATGAGGTTTTTCTTATTTTTATTACAAATGTGAGCTAGGGTTGAGTTAGGGGGCATTGGTGGCAATTTTTTGGGGTTTTTCCTTAGGTTTTTGGGTCCCACATGGTTGAGAGAGTGTGCAAAAGCTCTTGGCTTGTATAGGAGCGTACATTCCTTGACAGGGAGGGAGCTTCGTTGCACTTCCCATGAGTAGTTATGCCTAGGAAATGTGCTTAGGAGCAGTGACACCCTATTGGAAACACTCTTGCGATGCTCTTGAAGCTCGAGCTATATCTTGCACATTTTGAGCTTTTCGTAACAGTGTTGAAGCTCCCAGGAGAGGGGAAACAATATGTAATAGATGGGGCACTTGAAGATGAAATGCTCCTCCGTCTTGATTTCATGAAGATAGTAGAGCTAGCAGTTCTTGTCCCCCTGCGTGATGTGGTTGTTGGTTTTGACTTGAAGACGATGAGAACCAACCCAAAGCTGCCTAAGGGGGATCCAGAGAGCATGCATCTATTGTCGAAGCATGTAGTGGGGCCAAAAATTAAGTCCGTCTCAGTTCCAGAAAGTGCTTTGCATAAAAGGCCACCTTGGGGCTTATTCCACTTGGAGGATCAACCCAAGTAACATGAATAAACTATTTGATGATGTTCTATTTTATGATCCTATTCAACTCCTTAGTTGGGAGTCAACTGGGGGCATCAAGAGAGTATCTGAACTGGGGGAGGCAGTCGATCGAGATATTGACAAGCTGAAGTAGACAAGTGGCCTCCGCAAACCAACAACGAGCTTGACCATAGGTACTAGAAGTGGCTATGGCCTTTGAAGAGCAGTAGGCAAGATAAGGGTAGTGGTCCCTATTGGCTGAAGAGATTGCAATGTGTCGAACTTGGTGCAAAAGGGAAACTAGTCTAAAGATGGTTTATATCCTGAAAAGGGGGGGGGGTGTTGCAAACTCTACCTTAATAATGGCCTGGAAAACATTCCTCTTGCATTTGATGATGCGGAGAAGCATGGGAACCCAATTTGACTCCAACAAACTGCTCAGACCTTCGAACCATAAAGAACTGTGGCTTTGATGAGGTTGTCCACGAGGGTCCATCTTGGACTGAATAGCTTTTATGGAAAAACTGATTCTCAAGAAGAGCGAGGGAGCCATATCCCTTGTTGATCTAGGGTTGGAGGGCTTTCTTCAATCCAAATCTAAGCCTTGAAAGTTAAACACCTAGTGGTGATCTCGATATCCACATTCAAAGTGGACCATCAACCGACGAAGATCACATTAGATTACTCTTTAGTAGCAAGGAGTTGTTGAGTCTTTAGTAGCAATCTAGGGCCAATGGGTAGGCCCCGTGACTTAGATTAAACACACCAGTGCAAGTAAAACCTCTCTATCATTCTCTACCTTCATTTCATTCATCTTTGAGTAGGGTTTTGTTTGTTTGGAGTGGGCAGCTTGGTCTTCTTTCTGGTTTTTGAGGAAGGCAATCAGTCCAGGTTCATCTTCACAGATACCTTCGGCTCCTCAACCACTACCACGTGGGGCTGTGGAGGTCGTGGTGGTGCCAAGAGGAAGGAGAAGTACATAGAATACTTGTTTCTCTTTTTTCAATGCTTTATTTGTCAGACTTCAACTCAGTTTAGTATCTCAGTCTCAAGATTTCAGTTAAATTAGAACTCATGCAGATTGCCTGTTTGTAAGCATAACTCTTGGCCATGTTGGTGGATAGCCTATTTCATTCCATAAATTCATGGTCTGCTTTCTATTATATGGTTTAAAATTTGTAAGTTTGTAACTACCAGATGGTTGATGCTCTAATTATTATTCATCAATCTACTATGAATGACATTTCTATCTTTATAATAATGTAGTATTCATCTACAGATAGCACAAATATGCATCTTTTCATATTTTCTGCAACTAATTTGGCATTCTGCATGTTTTTTTTGGAATATATATGCATTATAATATTAAAACCCTGGGATGCTTCGCTCCTGGGATTTCTTGGGAAATGGTTCTCCAGGTGCTCTTGATTTCACTCCACTTCGTGCTCTGGCAACACTGTTTTTTACACACATTAAGATATATTTTCATATGTTGTAATGCATACATATTCAAAATAAAGTGCAGAATGCCTAATTATTTGCAAAAAAACATAGATATGGGTGCTACTAGTAGCGAATACTACATCATTAAAAAGTTAGAACTATGATTCTTAATAGATTAGAGCATTGACCTATTTGTACAAGTCTCAGCACTAGATAATATCAACCATTTAGTAGTTACAACTTTAAGTAAAATAAGTCCTACTAAATGATGTTGAACCAAATAACATCAATCATCTAGCAATTATAAAGTTACAAACCAAATAGCAGGGGTAGAATAATATGAAATGGAATAGCCCATTGTGACCAAGGAGTTATAACATGCTCCGAATAATGTTTACAAATAGGCTTTGTGCCTAGTTTACAAAATAGGAGGATAAACACAGAATTGAATTGTAAGTGAAAATGCAAGGAGAAAGGAAGAGGGAATTGGGATTTAATAAGCACTAAGCCCTTTTCCTCGAGGGTGCAGAGCCTATTGGGGTATTCCCTTACTGTTTAATTGCTAAAATTCTATCTTAGTATTATGCAATTTCCAAATTCTAGGCAAAGGTGATTGGGGGCATAACGTTTTGCTCTGCATAAATGGTAAAATCTGATCAGTGGAAAATATATTTGGTGTATCTTAGTTGTGTGAGGTCTGATGGGTCGGATTCCATAAGGGTGTGGGGTCTATTAGGGCTTTTGGGCCCCAACATAAAGAATAAAAATAAAAAATAATTTGAATTTGGACGAAATCCCCATCTTGCGAGCAGTCCCAGGAATGCGTAGTAGTGGTCTCAGAGCATGCCCCTAAGCAAAGTTTCTAGAGTGAGAGTGGGAGTGAAACACCAAGGCATGCTTTTTGGTAACACTAAGTAATTGCAATGAAATCAAATATCTCGATAGTAATAGCTGTATCACTATGCATTGAAGGAGGGTAATGCATAAGTGACCACTAATTGAAGTCCTTTGAGGAGGGTGCAAGCATTTGCATGATTATAACATTTGAAGCCTAGGCCCCTCTAATAAGAAAGTGGTGATTTCCTTTTGGGTTGCAGACAAGCCACATTGCTCATCATCTAATTGGATTACCTTGAATTAATTGATAGAAATAAAGATAGAAGTGGTATTTGCATTTTTAAAAGAGGCATTTTGGGAGTGGTCCAATCCAACAAATACAAATTCTGAAGTCAATATCTCAGTTTGATAGTTCTCCATCTCTCCAGCCTTTTAGAAGTTTGCTTTGACATTCTCTATATGAGCAATGGTACAATTTAAATGATTTCTGTCATGGATGATGCTCTGCATTCAGAATGATAATTTTATTCATTGTATCCAGATTTTCGAAATGCTGAATTTGAGAAGAAGTTTCTTGATTTTACAGAGGTCTTTTTAACTAGGGATTTTGGATGCTTCTTGTCTCACTTGTGAAAGAATTCTTGCTAGCTACTGGTGTAGATTTGTTCAGGGAACCATAGATCTCTTCTGATTCCATCTCAAAGGTCCTTATTTTTCTTATTTTCAAAGGTTTTTTCTTCTTGGCTTGAAGGTCACCTCGATGGTCTTTTCCCTTTTTTGTTGTAAGAGGTTTTCTGTGATCCAGACACTTGGAAATCATATTTGTTTTTGCCATGGTATAATAAATCCAAATCTTTTTGCATGAGAGAATTAATGACAGATTCCAAATCTTTTTCCATGAGAGAATTAATACCCACATTGGGGCAATTTGCAGCAAGCTTTGGATATTCTTCTTTAACAGTATATATGCTCGACTTTGCTTTAGAGCCACAAATTCTGAAGTCTTCACTTTGGCTTATATGTATACTAGGAGAGAGTTTAAACTTTAGGGGAGCAAACTGTAGTCAACTTTAGTGATAGGATATTTAGACACTTAGGAGTTAGTTAAGATAAAATTGGTCTAATGTGTCCTTAGGTACAAGGACGTTTCTTTATTATGCGTTAGTATGCATTTGTAGTTATGAATCTAATGATCACAATATGCTCTAGACATAGAGTGATCCGACAACTCAAATTCTACTCTCTCTTAACGAGTACATTGATTGTGGCTTAACACCCGATTGGTCCATGATTTCTATTTAAAAAGCATGAAGGGTCATTTGTTGATGATTGTTTGTGAGAAATTCTCTGTTAAATATTTACCTTTTGCATTAATATATTGCCTCAAGTGGATTGTTTACCTCTTCGAGCATTTTAACCACGTAAAAACGTTTGTGTGTTGATCTTTGATTTGGTTGTGTGAGTGGTTATTGAAGGTGTTCGTCTTGTGTTGGAATACTTTGTTTTGTCGAAGATGGTATCAGAACCTATTTGAAGACCCACTCCCATTGTAGATCGAGATCTTGAAGTTGTGTTGCCACATTTCTGGTTTATTCTATTTCCATGCATTTTTGGGCAGGGAGGATTGTTCCATTATGCCCAGAGTGCTTTTTTCAGTTAGAAGCGCTTTTTGTTTCACTCGAAAAGGTTTTTGTTTGCCCAAGATCCTGCCATTTTAGTCAGATTCGGAGGTATAAAGATTGAATAAACCCTTTTTAGTTTTTTTACTGAGTTAATATTTTGGTTTTTATTTTTGGGTGGTTACTCTTTTCGATCTGCTTATGCTCTTTGCCATGCACTCTTGTGCAAGCTCGAAAAATAAAAAAAAAGCGGAAAGTGTTTTCTTTTTTGTGTATGTTCTTTGCTTTACTATGTATGTGAGCCTACCAAATAAAAAACAGAGAGAAAACTTGAATTTTCTAAGTAAGCTAATCGAGATCTAACACCATTGTTGTTGAGATTCATAATATTTTTTTCCAAAATTTCGCTTGTTTTTATATGAGCATGTGGAAATGAAGCTTTTGGGGTAAGAACGCACTTTGAGGCAAAGCTCCAACAACAACAACAACAACAACACCTCAATCCTCCTTCACAATTGATACGTGTTTTCCACTAGCTCACTTAGTTGAAAGTTGTTTTATGTAATAAGAGGTCTCGAGTTCAAATATCTTTTTAAGTTACTTTTTGAAAAAGTTCATGCATTCATTGTAAAGTGCATTTCACTTAAATTATAAAAGTGAATCACTATAAAGTAGTTTTAATATTATTTTTTAGTTACTTTTTTTACAAGCAACTTTAATTTATAAAGTAATTTCTTGTAAAAGTGATTCTCACTTATTTTATAAAAGTGGGTCACTACATAAGTAACTTATTTGTAAAAAGTGAGGTTACAGGCAAAGTTAAATGAGGGGAATTTTGTGCATCCATCACCACGTGGGTCAACTTCTATCTGCCACCTGACACTTTGGTCATCGACAGCTTGTCGTCGACGTTTCGGATCCATAACAGGATCCATCATCATGACAAAAAAGTCTGAGAAAAAATGTAAGAGAAGAGGCTCTTCTCTTACATTTTTTCTCAGACTTTTTTGTCCTGATGATGGATCCTGTTATGGATCCGAAACGTCGACGACAAGCTGTCAATAACACTGTGGTTCTTTCGACATATTCTGAACAAATTTCTCACCACAGAAACTTTGGTCATCGTTTATGCCTTTTTTAAAAAACATAACTTTCACATCCAAAGTTCGTTTTCAGTGCCATTTTTTTTGAAACAACCTATTTTTTCAAGAGCTTTCCATCCAGACAATCAATTTCAACTTTTGAATCCATATTATCTGCATATTTTAATATGGCTACTCCAAAGTGATCTTTTGCTTAGTAGTACTAACTACTTCTCATGGAAATCTTGTATGGAGGATGTACTAAGAAGCAAATGACTGTACCAAATTACCTTGGGAAAAGAACAAACATCCCATTGATGTCGAAAAGAAAGCCAAATGGGATAATAAGAATGACAAAACACGTGGACTAATTAGAATGTCCATCTCTCTTGATTTAAGGTTTCACCTTGAAGGAATTGATGACCCAGATGAAGCTTGGGCTAAATCTTGAAGTTGTGTTTGATAAATACAATGTGATTCGAGCTCACTAGATTGAAAATCAGTTAATGACTTTAAGTTTGAATGATTTTTCTTGCATTTAAGATTATGTATCCAAGTTCAAAACACTTGACTTTTTTGCAAGGACTATAAAATAGATTTGGAGAATGATCGATGCATATTTGTTATTCTTGCTAAGCTTGGTAGTGCATATTTTGTTTTTGTATCTACCTTTTATGCCATCGGAGAAGCTCTATGGAGTGCTTATAAAGAATCCACTCTTGAGTCTTTTTGTGATTCTCTGAAAAGAGAGAAAGACAAGCTTTTGCAACTTGGAGTGATTAACATTGCAGGTACATCTAACAAAGCCTTAGTGGTTGAGCAGAAAGATAAATCCAAGCATCCCAAGAAGCAACATCCTTGCAACAATAAGTAAAACAAGGGCCCCAAACCCTTTCAACCAACTTCTATTCCTAATGGTGACAGAGGAGCAAAATCCAAAAGTAAGAAGTCTGATAGGCATTGCAACCTTTGTGGGTGAGATGGTCATGTGGAGTCCAAATGTTTTAAAAAGACGGAAGCCTTAGAAGCAGCGATTAAGAAGCACACCATCAATCTTGATTCTTCTTCTCATGGACATGCACTTTTTGCTTCTAGTTTCTTCTTCAATGCAACTTCTACTTATTCTAATGAGTGGCTTATTGATTCTGGAACATCCTATCATATGGTTAAGGATAAGGCCATTTTTTTGCTCTTAATGAATGTAACACCAAACAAATATTTGTTTGTGATGATAGATCTCTTCGTGTTGTAGGGTTTGGAACAATTCAAGTAGATAATGGTCATTTCAATGATGTATTATGTGTTCCAAGTTTTTCTTACAACCTTCTATCAATATATCAAATCACTCTTTCAAGTGAAGGTAAAACTGTAGAGTTTTCACTTCACCAAGTTGTAATCAAAGTTTTAAAAGATCCTAAGCATGTCCTAACAATTGAAATTGTTGATGATATTATCAGGTTGTACAAATTTGATAACTTTGGGTCATCATCTTTTCCATTAGTTTTTGTTGCTCATAGAGATGACTTGAACAAACTTTGGTTAGAGTGGTTTGGTCATCTAGACTATCACTCATTGTAACAACTATGTAATCAACATATGGTGAGTGGTCTTCCTCTCGTTTCTTGCAGAGATGGTGTTTTTGTCGATTGTGCTCTCGACAAACATCATCGAGATAGTGTTGACAAACTTCAATGGTTAAGAACAAATAATGGAGGTGAATATGTGAACAACAATTTTACAAGTTGCTGCACTGCACAGGGCATTCAAATGCAACATACTGTTCCATATACACCACAACAAAATGGTGTTGCTGAGAGAAAAAATCGCACATTAAAGGAAATAGCTAATTGTATGATCCAATCTAAAAGATTCAGTCTTCATTATTGGGCAGAAGCCATCAACTGTGCAAATTACATAGTAAATCACACTCCCACAAAGGATTTAAAAAATATAACACTAGAAGAAGCATGGACTAAAATTAAGCCAGATGTAAGCCACTTCCATGTAATTGGTAGTATAGCATGGACTCACATTTCTTATGAGAAAAGGAAAGCATTGCAACCTAAAAGTTAGAAGTGTATTTTTGTTGGATATTTTGAAGATGTCAAAGGCTATTGACTTCTTCAACGCTATTCCTATGAAATCATTATTAGAAGAGATGTTAAATTTGATGAAAATCACTTGGCATGTGAGCCTAATTAAGTGTTTGTGCCATCTTGGGCCTGTGATCCATCTTTGGTGTTTGTGCCATCTTCTGCTCCTATTCTGATTTATTCTTTAGATGATGACAGTGAGAATGAAAATCCATTTCTGCCTGCTCACCTTCTTCTAGATGAGTCCATTGAACTTGAACTTCCACCAATACCACCGCTTCCTAGATGAGTTCATTCAACATGAGAAACAATTGGTGATCCTAGAGATCAATGTCAAACACGTTCATAGTTCCAATGAGCCTCCTCTCTTTTGGCTCAAGTTATAGAGACTCATGATCCAAACACATTTGCAAAAGCTTTTGGCCATATAAATTGGGACACAACAATGAATGAAGAGTATCACTCTTTAATGGCGAACGATACTTGGGATCTTGTACCTCTTCCAAAAGGAAGAAAACTTGTTAGATGTAAATGGGTGTATAGAACTAAGTATGCATTAGATGGAAGCATTGAAAGACACAAGGCTCGATTAATAGCCAAAGGATTCTCTCAAGTTGAATGCATTGACTATAATGAAACCTTTGCTCCTGTAGCCAAAATGAATTTCATCTGCCTTGTTCTAGCCCTTGTTGCTTCACATAAATGGGAGGTCAATCAAATATGTTAAATCTGCCTTCTTGCATGGGGATTTGCAAGAAGAAATCTACATGGAATAA